>OY365817.1:29575796-29597438 GCA_959347315.1 Bimastos eiseni
CAAAGCTTTGTCTTGAAGACGATGAAAAAGTGATTGAGATCGAAGACAACCCGCTGACCTTTCCACCCGCTGACATCTGTAAATGTGGAACTCGAGCAATCCTTCGCTACTTCCACGAAAGTAAGGCACTCATGCAGACCTACGAGGGACTGAAGGTGGTTGTACTGGGATCGAGCGGTCAGGGGAAAACGAGTCTCATCCAGACAATGATCGACGACGAACCACGTTTGACTGGAGACGACCGAACAGTCGTGATGGACATTTTCAACCACTACATCGAAGTGGAAGACGAGGAAAAGGGTGAGGAGGAGAAGGAGGGAATGGAAGAGAAGGCGAAAGACGAAAAAGAAGAAGAGGAGGAGGAGGTGGAGGAGGAAGAGGCAGGTGAGGAAAGAGGTGGAAAGAGGCTTCATCTGTCGATCTGGGATTTCTCTGGAAACGATAGATACCTGGTGCCGTTGTATCATTTCATCCACTTGCCTTCACTTTGTCTAATTGCTTTCAATATGGCGGAATATGATGACAGCAAATTCGACGTCCTTATCGGAAATTGGCTGAACTGGGTCATTTCGAAGACCAATAAGGTCGTTCTTCTTCCTGTAGCAACTCATTCGGACCTGGTTTCGCCCTGTCGAAGGGAAGAAATCTGCAGAAATGTATTCTTGAAAATCAACCAATTTCTTGGTGATCATGTGAAGTTCATAGACCGCGAAATCAATCGCATCGAAAGTAAGCCGAATATTATTCCAGCCTTGTCCGAACATCTGAAGCATTGCTTATCTCTGAAACGACTGGAGGCAGTCGTTCATCCATCGGTCGTTGGAATCAGTTCGAAGGATAACCACGGATTCTCTGAACTAGTGACCGCCATTAAGTCAATGGCGAAAGACAAGAGCACCTATGCGCATGTTCTCCAGCGAATTCCCTCCTTATGGGATCAGGTGGAAAACTACGTCGAGGAAAGAGGAAGGTCTGCCTCGTTCCCATTTCTCAGTTGGAAAGACTACGAGAGGGAAGTCGTCGAACGCTTTGGTATGAAACGAATGTTGACACAAATAACTCATCACTTACACAACAATGGAAAACTTCTTTGGTTTTCAGAGAATCGTCTTCTGAAAGACTGCGTCTTCTTGAAGCCCGAATGGCTGTTGGAAGTGTTCAAAGCAATATACAGACACGATCTCCTTGAAGCGCACTTTTCACCTGACGAATACGGGTTCAAATCGGTTGGTTTAGGCGCAAATAAATTCGAACGGCTTAAGCGTGAATTTCTAAGCAAAGGTGTTTTGGATAAAGACTTTCTGCGGTGCATCCTGTGGCCTATGTCCCCGACTATCGATCTCAACAAACAATTTCTGCATTTGACGACTCTGTTATTGAATCACTTTGAACTGGGATACATTCAAACGAGATCTACGACGCTCGCATACGATGGACCGCTGTCGATTGCGGAACTTAGGCGACCAGTCGCTTCTTCGGCAAAGACTTCAACTGAAATCCAGGAAACTATTCAACAGGCCTCAAAGTCGAATGGAATTCAAGCTGTCTTCTCCGGAAGCGTAGTTCTCTGTTGTCTGGTCAAAGTGCCTCGACCTGCGTTCTTGGATGAACAAATGGCGGCTGTGAGTGGCATGCCCAACATATGCGTTCGTTTTCGATTTGCACTCTACTTACCGCCAGGAATTATCGACAGACTGGTCTATCAGTTTCAGGCTTCGTCTGATTTGGCCGTTGTATGGCACTGGGAAACGGGTCTATTTGCCATACATCGAGAGAAACCGATATGTCTTCTCATGGAGTTCAAGAAACTGCAAAGCAAACTGACAACGACGACGACAACGACGTCTCAACTGATACGTTTGGAAACACGAATCGACTCTAGCTCTAGCAACAGCTGCAGCCTCCAAAAGTCATCTCCTCTTAAAGATCTCTGGTCAGTTTTGCTTCCGCTGCTTAACAACGTCGACTCATTCCTGTCTCAATTCTCAGGTAATTAATAACATTTTTCCTAAGAAGTCAATCTCCTTTGAAGGCCTTAACGCATTTTAAAAGCGTCCAGAAGACTATTTTAGTCATTGGTGTATGATCCCAGCATTAATGATTCATAAAAGCAGAGTGACCTGAAGGCACTCGTACAGAGAAAGGATCGACTGTGGAAAGTAATAAATTTTCTTAAAGATATTCTGGAATGGCATTCACTTGAATGCAGCCAACCGTGTTTAGAATTAATGAAAGCAAGTTAATTGTTACGTGGTGCATTATAATAGGAATGTTGAATGAGATAATCACATGGCAATGATTGTATTCATATTATTTTACTGTTGATAGAGCAGATAATTATAATGTTTCTGTATTGATAAGGCGTGTACGTTGAGCGACGTATGGAGTGTCCCTCTTGTCACAAAGCCTCTTTCATCGGACAGTGGCAGACTCCAAAGCATATGCAGAGCGTTGATACGGCCATTTGTGAGTCTTGCCACAATAGTATTGAAACTTCCTACTTGATTCAACCGAGAGAGAAACGTGTCGGTAGGTAATTTCAGTCACTTAAGAACCACTTGTGTATTTTATTATGTATGACAAGCAGTTTTTGCAAAGGGTTAAACGACTCAATGAGCTTTCCAAGTTGACAGTTTTAATATTGGCGTTAAGTCAGCATTTATTTTCGGAGGTGCAAGCGTGGTGGGCAGGACTGGCCTTAAAGAGAAGCGTTTGCACTGCAGTCTTAATGAGACGCACTTTTGACTTCGTACTTCGTTTGGCACAGTTTAGATTACGCGGATCACCATGGATTAAATTATCCAGCATCAGGGCTATTACGTGTAACGGATTAGCTGGGAGTAAGAAGAATATTTAGTCCCAAAGATGACATTAGAACATAAAATGAACAGTATGTATGTAACCATGTATGTATCTCCATCAAAAACATTTGATCCGCTGCACCGATTGCTCCCAAATTTTGAACGAATACTCCTTACTACCCGAGAAAAAACATAGGGGGTTCGCGATCCCAAAATCTTACTTTCCCCCCAAAAATATCACCCCAAAAGTGGCGAGACGTGCTAAAACTCCTCTTGCTTGAGCAATTTGTAGTCGTAACGTACCAGTATTTAAAAGCTGATATCAGAGGTAAGGATAGTCTCAGTTCACGCAACATTCGAAGACGCGACAACACTCGTCGTAATGTGACGTGTGAGACAGAGCGGTCGTCCGCGACACACAGGCTGTCGACGACGACGACCGACACTTGACGACCGTGACATGAAACGGAGCCACAGCCAGCAACTCTGATATTGGCGACCGACGACTCCGAAGAACTGGTTGCTCTGTTGCTCTTCACTGACTGATTCGCTGTTTCTCCGACGACTGACGGATCTCTTCTGCTCCTGACTGCATACTGAACTGTCCTCCGAACTGTCCCTTCTCTGTGCTGATAACTGGGTGTGATAAGTTTATTTGACGACGCATCCATGACGATGATATGCGTATGCTGATAACTGCTTGTTGCGCTTCCTTTTATATATACTCTGCGGCACAGGGCAAACCAATTTTTGACTGGTCCCAGCCAAACACATGGTCCCGGCCAGACCACGCGTGGTTATCAGCCGAGAAAAACCTAGAGGCACTCCAATAACATAGGAGGTTCGCGGTATATTGGTCTAATGGTAACCTTTGTTGTACAGTGTACACCAGGAATCAAAATGGGCGCCCTGTTGGGTCGATGTAATGGTGTAGATGACGCCCTTACAATAGTCTGCTTCCATCTAGCTGAAGCTTTCGTTTGCCAGCTAGACGACCTGTCAGTCAAGCATCCATGGTTATTCCTACCAAGTCGCCAGTCAGCGCACACTATTGTAAATGCCTCCCTATAGGGGAACACGAGCTTGAGATAGCAATGTTCAGCACATTTCAGAACAATTCATTGTAAGGACTACCTTACATTATTATTTTGACCAGGGCAAAGCCGGGTAGTTCACCAAATAATTTGTAAACAAGTTCTGAACACGAGTAAGTGCCTAGCTTGTTAATAGTCATTTAAACTTTTCTATAAGTTTCAGAATCCATCCATCCATCCATCCATCCATCCATCCATCCATCCATCCATCCATCCATCCATCCATCCATCCATCCATCCATCCATCCATCCATCCATCCATCCATCCATCCATCCATCCATCCATCCATCCATCCATCCATCCATCCATCCATCCATCCATCCATCCATCCATCCATCCATCCATCCATCCATCCATCCATCCATCCATCCATCCATCCATCCATCCATCCATCCATCCATCCATCCATCCATCCATCCATCCATCCATCCATCCATCCATCCATCCATCCATCCATCCATCCATCCATCCATCCATCCATCCATCCATCCATCCATCCATCCATCCATCCATCCATCCATCCATCCATCCATCCATCCATCCATCCATCCATCCATCCATCCATCCATCCATCCATCCATCCATCCATCCATCCATCCATCCATCCATGCCTTGCTATCGGATAGTGGAACTTGATAAATATAGAAAGTAATTGACGTCATAGTGATTTTGCAATTATAGTCGACAGTTTCTTACAAAAGATCGCTCAGCAACAGAAACAGCGAAATACGGATGCCAGTAAGAATACGACGACATCTGCAATGGATGCTACGTCACTTCCGCCTGCAGCATCTGTCGGTTAACAACGAATTCGTTAACAATTGTCATGAGAAGAAAGACGAGAATAAACTCTGAGCTCTTCTTAGCAGAGGCACTATAAAAAAATTCCCTGAACGAATGAAGGAATGAATGAATGGGGAATGAATGAATGAATGAATGAATGGGGAATGAATGAATGAATGGGGAATGAATGAATTAAGGATTTAGTTCAATACAACACATGCCCATAAATCCCAGGCGGAACTGCACTATAATATTTCTGAACCAAACATTGTTATTAAAAGGCCTAGGCCTAGTGTGACGTTCGTTGCCCGGTGTAGGATAGGGACAGTTCATCATTTTTTTGTGAGGGACATTTTGACACCATTATTATAAGCAATGCAAACTAGTTATATCTGACGTAACATACATGTAGGCTACTGCCATGAACACGCAGTCGGACAATTACCCGAGAGGCAGACTATTATAATTCTAAGAGCAGAGAAGGCGATTAACCCAAAACGAGAGTCCGTCCGTATATATATGTAAATGAATGAGAAGCAATGCGCTGTCTCAGTCATCTCTCAATGGGCATCAATCGATGAGTCACCGTAAGGTACGGTTATGGCTGCATTATGTTTAGGTTTATTTCTAAGGACTAGGGTTAGCTACAAAAATATGTGGACTATGTCGCTTCAGAGGAAAACATATTTTTTTAAAGCTTAACGCTCCATGTGGTCAACTACTTTTCCACAGTAAGGCGCATAGGCACTGGCAGGTTAGGTTAGAAACAAAAACACACAATTCTGCTCTCCTCAGTTTATAGGTAGCTAAAGCAGATAGGTCGGTGCAACTGTACAGGCAATTTCTTAATATGTCTGAACATCACACTGGCTGTATTGGTCGTTTATTCGGTAGATCGCGTAATTCTGCTAAGAACACTTTTTAGGGTTAGGGTTAGGGTTAGCGGTTAGGGTTAGGGGTTAGGGGTTAGGGATAGGGGTTAGGGTTAGGTTTAGGCAGGGGTGGACTGGGGAGTTCAAGCGGCCCGGGAAAAAAACAAAAAGCGGCCCTATCTTCATGACTTTTATTTTCCTTGTGCATTTTTTCCATCCAAACCTGAGCGCCGAGGCCTCCAAAGTCATGGGTCACTTTACAAATTACAATATACAGTAACAAAAAAACGATAAATCGCATATATAATTTATAATTATATATAAAATATCAAGAATGCGTCAATTCAAGTTATAAATCAATTTATTCGGACTCACTGTGATGGTGTTTATAGTATAAGCAACCTCTTTAAGCTGGGTGCCATTTCGGCTACATGATCTATAATTGTGTCATTATTCAGTTCACTTAAAACATCGGTTTCTGTTGACATAAGCATAAAAGCTTCAAGGTGTGTAGAAGACAATGAGCTTCGCAAGCGATTCTTGATGTATTTCAGTTTAGAGAAAGATCTCTCACAAGCTACTTGGGTAGACGACATAGTCAATAAGAGTTTATATGCACTAAAGAGAGGCTTGTATGTTTGCCCATAGAAACTGTATTTATGTAGTACAGAAAAGCAGCAAACAGGACATTTTTTGCAAGATTTGCATTTTGGAAATTCCTCACTCTTATCCACAACTTGGTCGTCCCAGAGTTCATGTGACGAATCTTCACTGACGCTGTCCTCTACTGAATCATCGAACATTTGGAGAAGGTATTCGTCGGGGACAGAATTTTTAAATTTGTCCCATTTTTGCGCAAAGTCAGTTAGCTGTTCTCTGAGATTAGTCGCTGTGGCGCTTTCATCGAATTTAACGAGAATACTGCTAAGGCGCTGCATCGCTGATGTAGCCAAACCTTGTTGTTTAATATCCTCAAAGTTCTGTGGATCAAGACAGGCAATATCTGCATATAAGGAATCGTGACTTTCAAATCGCTTTTCAATAGTTTTTACAATTTTGTCCATGATGCAATTATGAACTTCAATGCGATATCTGTCCGCTGCATTATTTCCTACTACCTCGTGCGTTCTTCTCTCATCAGACATCACTTTTGGTTTGTGTAAACGTTTCTCTACAAAATTTTCCTCAATGGTAATTTCAACATTTTCTTCTTCCAACTTGTTATTAGCCCAGGACACAAATCGTTTGGCACTGTCGAGAACACCATCGAAATCTCTTGAAATATTTTTTAACAACTTAACAGTACAATCTACATAACGGTATGCTTGCAGTGCATCCATTCCGGTGGTTTTTAAATAATTAGAAAGCGATCCTGTGTGCTGGAATATTCTTAAGTATAGTTTTGCAGTGACAACCGTTTCAAACTTGATAAACTTATCTAGTAAAGTTTGAGCTGTATCCCGGATTTTTGCATTGAATGCGTCCGATGATGCTAGTTCTTGTAACGTATAAATCAATTCAATGAACAATGATGAGTTTGGATCATCAAAATTTCCAAATACCTTTTTTAACGCACTTTCTTTGGCCCACCATCGCGTTTCACCAATAATATTTAATCTTTGGTGTCTAGATTTCTGTTGGTGATCGACCCAAACATCCATTCTTTTATACAATTCTCTAAAGAACACCACACATGCGTTAAGCAGTTGAAATAGGCTAATTGAAGAGGTCGTGGTTTGAGTGGTATCACTTAGAACAAGATTCAATACATGTGCGTAGCACCAGACATGAATTTGATGAGGTGCGACGTCACTCAGCCATTTAGTAAACCCATTGTACTGTCCTTTC
Source organism: Bimastos eiseni (assembly GCA_959347315.1). Classification (NCBI taxonomy): domain Eukaryota; kingdom Metazoa; phylum Annelida; class Clitellata; order Crassiclitellata; family Lumbricidae; genus Bimastos; species Bimastos eiseni. Next base: position 29,583,196 of record OY365817.1, read on the forward strand.
ATATTGGCTGCCCCATCTGTAGCATTACCGACACAATATTCAATATTTATGTTACATTCAATGAGTTTCTCTTGAAATAATTCAAACATACTTTTTCCAGTAGAAGATGTACAGTTTGCAACGCATATCAATCGCTCATGAACTTTATCTGTTACATATCTTATAATTATTGAACATTGGTCCTTCACACTTACATCCTGAGTTGTATCCAATTGAACTGAAAACATACCAGCAGATTTAATATCCTCCAAAATGGTTTTCTTTATTATTTTTCTCATTGCATCAATGATATAATTCAATGTCGTCTTCGATATGAGGGTAATCAAATTTCCTCTCCCCTTATTCGCCAAATTAGATGCATGTCTATCATTACTTTTCTCAATAACTGTATCAAGATGTTTTTTAATTATTGGGTCAAATTTTGACAAGAGTAATAATATTTCCAAGAAATTTCCATGATCGATTGTATCGTCGTTTAATGTATAGGCAGCATCATTTTTTGACCGATAACTAAGACCACGTTTTCCAATCATTTTCAGAATCTCAATTACTCTTTCCAGCACTTGTCTCTTTTCTTGAACTTGTTGGTACCTTTTTTATTTTGCTGAGAGAATAAAATGCTATCAATGTCTCTTTCACTTACAGATATTATATGAGCTTCCACACACTTCTCGGGATATTTGCTGTTTTCATGTTCCTCTATTCTTTGATGCACATGTTTCCAGGAATTCATTCCCGCTGTGAATGAGTTCATATCGTCAGTCTTGCCATATGCTAAGCATACTGTGCAAAACAAAGCTTTAGATTCTTTACAGTATGACACCCAATTCCTATTGATACCATTGCTTCTGAAAAATACCCAATGCGCATTTGTAAATGGTAGATCAGTTTCACTCGCACTTGGTTGTATTGGGTGAAATTTAAAAAAATGATTGTAAAGTATTCTGTCGAGGACGTTTGAAATAGTAACTGGTGTTTTTATCATCGATAACTGAAGTTTCTGAACTATCATTTTCGGGATTTAGTTCTGCCACTGCCAGCGTTGCTTTCATAAATATTGAATTGTCAGTTAACTCCGTAACATTTTCTAAATGTAAGGTGGGAATCAAGTTTGTTGGCACTACTGAATGCTGATTGTTGTCATCGTTTTGATTTGTGTCGGGTTGTGTACTTGTAGAAGGTGTTTGTTGAGAGACGGTGTCTTTAGTTTGAATTGGAGTGGCTTTAAATAAATCGACTAGATTTCGGCATTTAGCTCCATCTTTACCAAGAATTTTTAGTTTCTTATCTCTTACTTTCTCCGCACCACCTTTACATTTACGTTTTGAATTTATATCACTCATAACCGTAAAATATTTTATTTAATTAATATTAATTATTATTAACTAACAAATTAAAAAGAATTTTTATCAATGCAAACTCAGCGGAAGTAGAATGGAAGATGTAAATTCTAACATGGCGGCCGCTGGCTGTACGGAGCTCTTTATTTACGTAAGAGTACGGCTGCTGTTGGTTTGGACATTATGGACCGCCATTTTGGTAGTGGCCTCTAATATCACCGCATATTAGTTATTAATTATTATTATATCACCGGTCCTGGCGGCCCATCGGGAATCTTCCCGGTGTCCCGGCGGCCCAGTCCACCCCTGTTCAGCATTACTTTCTTTACCTGTCATCTGAACACTATGATTGGATGAAAGACCCATTTGTTCAAATTGCAGGCAACACAAACATATTAACGTTAAAAGAAGAAGAGGAACAGCTCTGATAGAACTTTAAAACCTAAACATTCAGAAATGTTTTTAGATGCATTCTGGGTAATGGCAGAGAAGGAACATAAAAATATTTAAAAGATGACTTTGCATATTCTTTTACAGTTCTCCACATCCTATTTGAGTGAGCTCGGATTTTCAACTCTTACAAATATTAAATACAAAAAAAGAGAAAATTTGAAGTGTGTTGAAGAAGAAATGAGACTTTGTTCATCGGAAATTCGTCCAAGGATTAAATAAATTTGCAAGGGACATCAAGCCTAGATATCTCATTGACATTGATTGACATTTAAACAGGTCTTACACCGATAACACGCACAGTTTACAATTAGTATATGTTTAACATTGTAAATGTAAAATTGTAAATGTTGCATTTTAACCTGTTCAAGTTAAACCCCTAAATTTAAATGGTTTCTCCACTCTACTCTAATTTATTTTGAAAATTATGTAAGCTTACAACTTTAAATTAAGCCTTCTTTTTGGCATGGTAAATGCTTAAAAGCAAGATTGCTCAAAATTAAACATAAAAATAAGTTTTAGTTCAACGGTGTGCCGCCGGAATTTCGAAAGATCTCAAGTGTGCCGTGGTGTCAAAAAGGTTGAGGACCACTGCCGTATGCTATTCTATAACCTATGCTCTCAGGAAAGGACTCGCCTCAGAAATTAGAACAGCAGATAAAATTCTCTCAAGTTGCTTAAAAATAATTTATGTTAGTTGCTATTGTAAAATTTTCACATCGACCATTATTTTTGGACATGGTAAAGCACATGAATTTGTTATTTTGCTATTGAATTATTATTGTATTGGGATATTTCTTTAGCGTTTGTCACAGTGCCACCTAGTGATAATATCACAATGCTAGAAGCCACTCGAGAAAAGAGAACCGTTAAGAATACTGGCAGAAAGAGAAGCTTGTTATGTAAAATGAAGTGCCTTGCTATAGAAGGCCCAAAAAATAATTTACAATGTGGCCTATTAAATTCTTTAACCACCGTTTTGGTTATATTCGTGGTGCATTATAATATGCCGACATATACTCATAACCTTCAAACTTCAAAAGGAAAGCCAAACATATGGCAGCAGCTTATTCACATCAATTCAGAGGACTTTTCTTATTCCACTTTCCATAGGGTCCATAATGAGAAGAGACATAGCAGCTGGTCAACTATTGCGTAGGTCGTGAAGCATTGAAAATTTCATGGTGACATGAATTAGTACAGACATTTCTTAATTAATTAAAAACCAGTATCAAAATTTTGTTCATTAATAACTTGACAGTCTCTTTTTGTCTTCACGTGACATGTGATATATCGTTTCACATTAGCCTGTCAAAATGAATGCTTAAGCAGCAACACATCAATGACAGAGCAGCACAGAAATTAATGGAAGTGGATCGACACATCAATGGAAAAGGAGTGCACAATTCAATGCTCTTATTTGCTCCACTGCCAGTGATGTGCTCCTCCTCCTCATTTATTCATGTGCTCCTCTACCAGGTTCTCATTAATCCTTCATTGATTTAATTAAGGCTATAATGACTGTTAAGTTCCATCCGTCACTCATTATATACATATAAGGACAAGAATCAACGGACTGAATGATGCCATGACAAAACAGTAAAGGATAGATTCCTCTAATAAACTCCTTTTCGAAACATAAGTCAAGTTTAGTAATTAAAATGTGTAAATGGTAAATTTACACGTTTACACGATTGATTTGTAAATTGATTAGTACAACTTCTAGTTCTGCAGGCATTATTATAAATACAGAATTAACTTAGTAAACACTGCTTTAATAATCCAATTTCCTTTTTAATACATTCATTTTCTTCCCATGCTTTATTTTTCATATTAAATCATCTTTTATTTAAATAAGTATTATTTTGTAAATGTGACCTTTGGTTGAACTGAACAATATTTTTCATCAATGCAGCTTGTACTTGTGCATTGTTCTTCCCTATTATTCAAGTTGCATTGATTTCAGAATTTTTTTTATATTATGACTTATGAACAATAACTATAAATCCAGCTTATACTTCATTAATTTCTTTATTAATGCATACTTCAGCTTCTACTAATGCATTATTGTTAACATTAATCCAAATTTTTTTGTATGAAGCATTTGTTTTTATCAATAGTGTTCTTATTAATAAAGAATTGAATCAGCTTCTATGTAAGCAAAAACTGTAACATCGATGCATTTTGTTGTGAATAATATTGTTATTATAAAATAAAGCAAGTTCCATTTAATTCATATTTCTATCTTTAATGCAACTAGGGTCACCAGGTGTCCGGTTTTCAACCGGACAGTCCGGTATTTGAGCAGACTGTCCGGGATAAAATAAAAATAAATACCGGACATGTATATGTCCGGTTTTTCTAAAATTTTCCCAATTTCTGTTTGTGTTCGTGCTCGTTTTATTATTTACACATTATTTTTTTCAAAAATCAAAATTTCTTAAAGAACTACGCTCGTTGTTGTTGTTGTTGTCTTCTTATTTATCGTCGATTTCACTTAGGCAGCTGTGACTGGGCTGTCGAACTGTCTGTTACATAACTCTTTGCTTAAAATTTGTGTGTCGCCATCTATCACTTGAGTAAGTTGAGTTGGTATTTGTAACGTGTCACATCCGTCGAGAACGCCATTGGCCCATTTCGTCGTTTGCTGCTATCCACCTTTATTAATATTATGTATTTAACCAGTTTCCTGACTTTTGACTCCACAGAGTAATAGTGTTTAGGAGTAATAACCGTTCAGAGCTTTTGGGGGCGTTTGTGATGGCCCGATGGGGAGGGTTCAGAGAGGGTTCTTTACGGTTTTACCCCCTCTCTATGAGGAAGCCCATGAAACACAATCAATCCTATGATTCCTATTTTTTTAAATGCACTGATAACAATAATATAACAGTATACACAATTTTCCCATGGGTAATACTCTCGTACCCCCGCTTTGCGTGATACCCGGGAAGGGAAGGATGGGACTGGGAAGGTGTCCAGTATTTTCAGAAAAGGTATCTGGCAACCCTAAATGCAACCTTTATTTGCTATCGCTTTAATTTTGTAATAACTGAAAGTAAAGTAACTAACCGAATGATTGCTTTATGCTAATTTAGGATATTTTTAGTTTTGTAAGCTCAGTTGTGATTAAATACAGAAGTTGCATCTTGATACTTCTGTAGATAAATGCAACAAGTATCAAAAGAAAATGGTTATCCGCGCTTAGAAGTAGGCCTACCTTCGAAAGACGATTTATTATCAGCGCACGACATGAAAATGCTGATTTTAACTGAAATAACGCTATTATATGCGTTATTTTACCTGAAATACACTAATAGGCATATTTATTAATACATCAACGTGCCTAACAAATATTTAAAGCGCTTAAAACTAATAATAATAATTATTTATATCGACATACTACTGGGCTGATATTACCTTTAACGGTCCAAATTCCCTTATCCATGCAAAATCGACACACATTTATCTATTTGGTACGCTTAAAGTAATGAGCTGCAAACAATATTAATTAATTTCTCTCAAATTCGCGCATTCAAATTCGATTAAATGTTTTATCCATATTAAAGAAACGCTCCTGGTGTATTTACACTATTTATATAACGTTAAATATAGTGTTTAATGTCAATAAAAGTTAAAAATAAGCAATCGTATGTATCATACGAGGAGACGAGAGTATGCAGATTATTTAATTAACAGAGGATTTCGAGGCAGGCACGTCATTTCCGCAATATGTGCAATGTGCATGAACGCGTTGGAACCGAACATTTCTTTAATATTTGCACTTATAAAGTGAAAGTTTTCATTCAGTGGTAAGCTCAAAGCCATAAATTTTAATGACCGATTAGACCTAGGTTTTGTTACCATTTGTTCCTTGTTTATGTGTTAATAAATGAATGATGGTGCTGACCTTGCCTCCAACTCTCGTGGCGGTTATGACGAATTGAATTTATTTGTTATATTTGCCCTTTGTCTGCCGTTTGCTAAATCAATAATGAGAAATGTGACTTTTCTTTGAAGTATGTATCTGTTCTTTTTCTTTAAATGAAGTTGATCATCTATTAAAATCAATATTACTTCATGACATGAGTGAAGTCTAATGTGACAACTGCTTTTACCTTCACCTAGGGTTAGCGGTAGGGCTAAGGTTAGGGTTAGAGTAAGGGTTAGGGTTAGGGTTAGGGTTAGTGTCAATGTCGCTTGTGCATGTGAGGCACGGGCACAATCCTCCCCCACCCACTTCTTCGATAGGTTGTGTTTTCTATTAGGGTTAGGGTTAGGGTTAGGGTTAGGGTTTAGGGTTAGGGGTTAGGGGTTAGGGTTAGTTGGTGTCAATGTCGCTTGTGCATGTGAGGCACGGGCACAATCCTCCCCCACCCACTTCTCCGATAGGTTGTGTGTCTTCCATTGTTTTCGTGTGTTGCGTTTCCTATCAGAAAAACTCAAAACACACATCGACGCGCAGTTAATTCTTATGGCATAGCAAGAAGTGTTTTTGTGGAGAGGGTACAAGTGTATATCTACACACACACACACACACACACACCCATACATATAGGCACCTCTGCATCCCTACACATACTTATCCATGCAATTACATGCATTCATGTACCTATACACATACTCCCATGCGTACATACATACCTACATACTTGCACCCATATACATATACATACTTACATGTACATACATACACTCACAAATACATACCTATACACATACACACCAATATACCTTTGCACACCTACATATATACACATACATACACATATACGTGCACATACTTACATACATACACACATGCGCATTCGTACTAACATATATACCTCATAACTGCAACTAAAGATATATCCCTACACGTACATACCTATATAGATATATCCAAGCATCCACATGTGTAAGGCAGTATTATGTCGTGTTAGTTAGTGTTGTTAAGAGTATGTGTATATGTGATTCTTGTGTGTACGGGTGATTCTTAGCATGATACTATCGGTTAGGGTTAGTAATAGGGCTAGGGTAGTTATATAGAAGTTTTCATGTTATTCTGTCGATTAAGATTAGTTTTGTTTTTACGTGATTCTGATGTTAGAAGAAGTTAGTCGATGACGTAGGCTTTTATGCTTAGTGAAGGGTTAGGGTTAGGGTTAGGGTTAGGGTTAGGGTTAGGGTTAGGGTTAGAGTTAGGGTTAGGGTTAGGGTTAGGGTTAGGGTTAGGGTTAGGGTTAGGGTTAGGGTTAGGGTTAGGGTTAGGGTTAGGGTTAGGGTTAGGGTTAGGGTTAGGGTTAGGGTTAGGGTTAGGGTTAGGGTTAGGGTTAGGGTTAGGGTTAGGGTTAGGGTTAGGGTTAGGGTTAGGGTTAGGGTTAGGGTTAGGGTTAGGGTTAGGGTTAGGGTTAGGGTTAGGGTTAGGGTTAGGGTTAGGGTTAGGGTTAGGGTTAGGGTTAGGGTTAGGGTTAGGGTTAGGGTTAGGGTTAGGGTTAGGGTTAGGGTTAGGGTTAGGGTTAGGGTTAGGGTTAGGGTTAGGGTTAGGGTTAGGGTTAGGGTTAGGGTTAGGGTTAGGGTTAGGGTTAGGGTTAGGGTTAGGGTTAGGGTTAGGGTTAGGGTTAGGGTTAGGGTTAGGGTTAGGGTTAGGGTTAGGGTTAGGGTTAGGGTTAGGGTTAGGGTTAGGGTTAGGGTTAGGGTTAGGGTTAGGGTTAGGGTTAGGGTTAGGGTTAGGGTTAGGGTTAGGGTTAGGGTTAGGGTTAGGGTTAGGGTTAGGGTTAGGGTTAGTTAGGGTTAGGGTTAGGGTTAGGGTTAGGTTAGGGTTAGGGTTAGGGTTAGGGTTAGGGTTAGGGTTAGGGTTAGGGTTAGGGTTAGGGTTAGGGTTAGGGTTAGGGTTAGGGTTAGGGTTAGGGTTAGGGTTAGGGTTAGGGTTAGGGTTAGGGTTAGGGTTAGGGTTAGGGTTAGGGTTAGGGTTAGGGTTAGGGTTAGGGTTAGGGTTAGGGTTAGGGTTAGGGTTAGGGTTAGGGTTAGGGTTAGGGTTAGGGTTAGGGTTAGGGTTAGGGTTAGGGTTAGGGTTAGGGTTAGGGTTAGGGTTAGGGTTAGGGTTAGGGTTAGGGTTAGGGTTAGGGTTAGGGTTAGGGTTAGGGTTAGGGTTAGGGTTAGGGTTAGGGTTAGGGTTAGGGTTAGGGTTAGGGTTAGGGTTAGGGTTAGGGTTAGGGTTAGGGTTAGGGTTAGGGTTAGGGTTAGGGTTAGGGTTAGGGTTAGGGTTAGGGTTAGGGTTAGGGTTAGGGTTAGGGTTAGGGTTAGGGTTAGGGTTAGGGTTAGGGTTAGGGTTAGGGTTAGGGTTAGGGTTAGGGTTAGGGTTAGGGTTAGGGTTAGGGTTAGGGTTAGGGTTAGGGTTAGGGTTAGGGTTAGGGTTAGGGTTAGGGTTAGGGTTAGGGTTAGGGTTAGGGTTAGGGTTAGGGTTAGGGTTAGGGTTAGGGTTAGGGTTAGGGTTAGGGTTAGGGTTAGGGTTAGGGTTAGGGTTAGGGTTAGGGTTAGGGTTAGGGTTAGGGTTAGGGTTAGGGTTAGGGTTAGGGTTAGGGTTAGGGTTAGGGTTAGGGTTAGGGTTAGGGTTAGGGTTAGGGTTAGGGTTAGGGTTAGGGTTAGGGTTAGGGTTAGGGTTAGGGTTAGGGTTAGGGTTAGGGTTAGGGTTAGGGTTAGGGTTAGGGTTAGGGTTAGGGTTAGGGTTAGGGTTAGGGTTAGGGTTAGGGTTAGGGTTAGGGTTAGGGTTAGGGTTAGGGTTAGGGTTAGGGTTAGGGTTAGGGTTAGGGTTAGGGTTAGGGTTAGGGTTAGGGTTAGGGTTAGGGTTAGGGTTAGGGTTAGGGTTAGGGTTAGGGTTAGGGTTAGGGTTAGGGTTAGGGTTAGGGTTAGGGTTAGGGTTAGGGTTAGGGTTAGGGTTAGGGTTAGGGTTAGGGTTAGGGTTAGGGTTAGGGTTAGGGTTAGGGTTAGGGTTAGGGTTAGGGTTAGGGTTAGGGTTAGGGTTAGGGTTAGGGTTAGGGTTAGGGTTAGGGTTAGGGTTAGGGTTAGGGTTAGGGTTAGGGTTAGGGTTAGGGTTAGGGTTAGGGTTAGGGTTAGGGTTAGGGTTAGGGTTAGGGTTAGGGTTAGGGTTAGGGTTAGGGTTAGGGTTAGGGTTAGGGTTAGGGTTAGGGTTAGGGTTAGGGTTAGGGTTAGGGTTAGGGTTAGGGTTAGGGTTAGGGTTAGGGTTAGGGTTAGGGTTAGGGTTAGGGTTAGGGTTAGGGTTAGGGTTAGGGTTAGGGTTAGGGTTAGGGTTAGGGTTAGGGTTAGGGTTAGGGTTAGGGTTAGGGTTAGGGTTAGGGTTAGGGTTAGGGTTAGGGTTAGGGTTAGGGTTAGGGTTAGGGTTAGGGTTAGGGTTAGGGTTAGGGTTAGGGTTAGGGTTAGGGTTAGGGTTAGGGTTAGGGTTAGGGTTAGGGTTAGGGTTAGGGTTAGGGTTAGGGTTAGGGTTAGGGTTAGGGTTAGGGTTAGGGTTAGGGTTAGGGTTAGGGTTAGGGTTAGGGTTAGGGTTAGGGTTAGGGTTAGGGTTAGGGTTAGGGTTAGGGTTAGGGTTAGGGTTAGGGTTAGGGTTAGGGTTAGGGTTAGGGTTAGGGTTAGGGTTAGGGTTAGGGTTAGGGTTAGGGTTAGGGTTAGGGTTAGGGTTAGGGTTAGGGTTAGGGTTAGGGTTAGGGTTAGGGTTAGGGTTAGGGTTAGGGTTAGGGTTAGGGTTAGGGTTAGGGTTAGGGTTAGGGTTAGGGTTAGGGTTAGGGTTAGGGTTAGGGTTAGGGTTAGGGTTAGGGTTAGGGTTAGGGTTAGGGTTAGGGTTAGGGTTAGGGTTAGGGTTAGGGTTAGGGTTAGGGTTAGGGTTAGGGTTAGGGTTAGGGTTAGGGTTAGGGTTAGGGTTAGGGTTAGGGTTAGGGTTAGGGTTAGGGTTAGGGTTAGGGTTAGGGTTAGGGTTAGGGTTAGGGTTAGGGTTAGGGTTAGGGTTAGGGTTAGGGTTAGGGTTAGGGTTAGGGTTAGGGTTAGGGTTAGGGTTAGGGTTAGGGTTAGGGTTAGGGTTAGGGTTAGGGTTAGGGTTAGGGTTAGGGTTAGGGTTAGGGTTAGGGTTAGGGTTAGGGTTAGGGTTAGGGTTAGGGTTAGGGTTAGGGTTAGGGTTAGGGTTAGGGTTAGGGTTAGGGTTAGGGTTAGGGTTAGGGTTAGGGTTAGGGTTAGGGTTAGGGTTAGGGTTAGGGTTAGGGTTAGGGTTAGGGTTAGGGTTAGGGTTAGGGTTAGGGTTAGGGTTAGGGTTAGGGTTAGGGTTAGGGTTAGGGTTAGGGTTAGGGTTAGGGTTAGGGTTAGGGTTAGGGTTAGGGTTAGGGTTAGGGTTAGGGTTAGGGTTAGGGTTAGGGTTAGGGTTAGGGTTAGGGTTAGGGTTAGGGTTAGGGTTAGGGTTAGGGTTAGGGTTAGGGTTAGGGTTAGGGTTAGGGTTAGGGTTAGGGTTAGGGTTAGGGTTAGGGTTAGGGTTAGGGTTAGGGTTAGGGTTAGGGTTAGGGTTAGGGTTAGGGTTAGGGTTAGGGTTAGGGTTAGGGTTAGGGTTAGGGTTAGGGTTAGGGTTAGGGTTAGGGTTAGGGTTAGGGTTAGGGTTAGGGTTAGGGTTAGGGTTAGGGTTAGGGTTAGGGTTAGGGTTAGGGTTAGGGTTAGGGTTAGGGTTAGGGTTAGGGTTAGGGTTAGGGTTAGGGTTAGGGTTAGGGTTAGGGTTAGGGTTAGGGTTAGGGTTAGGGTTAGGGTTAGGGTTAGGGTTAGGGTTAGGGTTAGGGTTAGGGTTAGGGTTAGGGTTAGGGTTAGGGTTAGGGTTAGGGTTAGGGTTAGGGTTAGGGTTAGGGTTAGGGTTAGGGTTAGGGTTAGGGTTAGGGTTAGGGTTAGGGTTAGGGTTAGGGTTAGGGTTAGGGTTAGGGTTAGGGTTAGGGTTAGGGTTAGGGTTAGGGTTAGGGTTAGGGTTAGGGTTAGGGTTAGGGTTAGGGTTAGGGTTAGGGTTAGGGTTAGGGTTAGGGTTAGGGTTAGGGTTAGGGTTAGGGTTAGGGTTAGGGTTAGGGTTAGGGTTAGGGTTAGGGTTAGGGTTAGGGTTAGGGTTAGGGTTAGGGTTAGGGTTAGGGTTAGGGTTAGGGTTAGGGTTAGGGTTAGGGTTAGGGTTAGGGTTAGGGTTAGGGTTAGGGTTAGGGTTAGGGTTAGGGTTAGGGTTAGGGTTAGGGTTAGGGTTAGGGTTAGGGTTAGGGTTAGGGTTAGGGTTAGGGTTAGGGTTAGGGTTGGGTTAGGGTTAGGGTTAGGGTTAGGGTTAGGGTTAGGGTTAGGGTTAGGGTTAGGGTTAGGGTTAGGGTTAGGGTTAGGGTTAGGGTTAGGGTTAGGGTTAGGGTTAGGGTTAGGGTTAGGGTTAGGGTTAGGGTTAGGGTTAGGGTTAGGGTTAGGGTTAGGGTTAGGGTTAGGGTTAGGGTTAGGGTTAGGGTTAGGGTTAGGGTTAGGGTTAGGGTTAGGGTTAGGGTTAGGGTTAGGGTTAGGGTTAGGGTTAGGGTTAGGGTTAGGGTTAGGGTTAGGGTTAGGGTTAGGGTTAGGGTTAGGGTTAGGGTTAGGGTTAGGGTTAGGGTTAGGGTTAGGGTTAGGGTTAGGGTTAGGGTTAGGGTTAGGGTTAGGGTTAGGGTTAGGGTTAGGGTTAGGGTTAGGGTTAGGGTTAGGGTTAGGGTTAGGGTTAGGGTTAGGGTTAGGGTTAGGGTTAGGGTTAGGGTTAGGGTTAGGGTTAGGGTTAGGGTTAGGGTTAGGGTTAGGGTTAGGGTTAGGGTTAGGGTTAGGGTTAGGGTTAGGGTTAGGGTTAGGGTTAGGGTTAGGGTTAGGGTTAGGGTTAGGGTTAGGGTTAGGGTTAGGGTTAGGGTTAGGGTTAGGGTTAGGGTTAGGGTTAGGGTTAGGGTTAGGGTTAGGGTTAGGGTTAGGGTTAGGGTTAGGGTTAGGGTTAGGGTTAGGGTTAGGGTTAGGGTTAGGGTTAGGGTTAGGGTTAGGGTTAGGGTTAGGGTTAGGGTTAGGGTTAGGGTTAGGGTTAGGGTTAGGGTTAGGGTTAGGGTTAGGGTTAGGGTTAGGGTTAGGGTTAGGGTTAGGGTTAGGGTTAGGGTTAGGGTTAGGGTTAGGGTTAGGGTTAGGGTTAGGGTTAGGGTTAGGGTTAGGGTTAGGGTTAGGGTTAGGGTTAGGGTTAGGGTTAGGGTTAGGGTTAGGGTTAGGGTTAGGGTTAGGGTTAGGGTTAGGGTTAGGGTTAGGGTTAGGGTTAGGGTTAGGGTTAGGGTTAGGGTTAGGGTTAGGGTTAGGGTTAGGGTTAGGGTTAGGGTTAGGGTTAGGGTTAGGGTTAGGGTTAGGGTTAGGGTTAGGGTTAGGGTTAGGGTTAGGGTTAGGGTTAGGGTTAGGGTTAGGGTTAGGGTTAGGGTTAGGGTTAGGGTTAGGGTTAGGGTTAGGGTTAGGGTTAGGGTTAGGGTTAGGGTTAGGGTTAGGGTTAGGGTTAGGGTTAGGGTTAGGGTTAGGGTTAGGGTTAGGGTTAGGGTTAGGGTTAGGGTTAGGGTTAGGGTTAGGGTTAGGGTTAGGGTTAGGGTTAGGGTTAGGGTTAGGGTTAGGGTTAGGGTTAGGGTTAGGGTTAGGGTTAGGGTTAGGGTTAGGGTTAGGGTTAGGGTTAGGGTTAGGGTTAGGGTTAGGGTTAGGGTTAGGGTTAGGGTTAGGGTTAGGGTTAGGGTTAGGGTTAGGGTTAGGGTTAGGGTTAGGGTTAGGGTTAGGGTTAGGGTTAGGGTTAGGGTTAGGGTTAGGGTTAGGGTTAGGGTTAGGGTTAGGGTTAGGGTTAGGGTTAGGGTTAGGGTTAGGGTTAGGGTTAGGGTTAGGGTTAGGGTTAGGGTTAGGGTTAGGTTAGGGTTAGGGTTAGGGTTAGGGTTAGGGTAGGGTTAGGGTTAGGGTTAGGGTTAGGTTAGGGTTAGGTTAGTTAGGTTAGGGAGGGTAGGGTGGGTAGGGTTAGGGTTAGGTGGTAGGGTTAGGGTGGGTTAGGGTTAGGTTAGGTTAGGGTTAGGGTAGGGTTAGGGTTAGGGTTAGGGTTAGGGTTAGGGTTAGGGTTAGGGTTAGGGTTAGGGTTAGGGTTAGGGTTAGGGTTAGGGTTAGGGTTAGGGTTAGGGTTAGGGTTAGGGTTAGGGTTAGGGTTAGGGTTAGGGTTAGGGTTAGGGTTAGGGTTAGGGTTAGGGTTAGGGTTAGGGTTAGGGTTAGGGTTAGGGTTAGGGTTAGGGTTAGGGTTAGGGTTAGGGTTAGGGTTAGGGTTAGGGTTAGGGTTAGGGTTAGGGTTAGGGTTAGGGTTAGGGTTAGGGTTAGGGTTAGGGTTAGGGTTAGGGTTAGGGTTAGGGTTAGGGTTAGGGTTAGGGTTAGGGTTAGGGTTAGGGTTAGGGTTAGGGTTAGGGTTAGGGTTAGGGTTAGGGTTAGGGTTAGGGTTAGGGTTAGGGTTAGGGTTAGGGTTAGGGTTAGGGTTAGGGTTAGGGTTAGGGTTAGGGTTAGGGTTAGGGTTAGGGTTAGGGTTAGGGTTAGGGTTAGGGTTAGGGTTAGGGTTAGGGTTAGGGTTAGGGTTAGGGTTAGGGTTAGGGTTAGGGTTAGGGTTAGGGTTAGGGTTAGGGTTAGGGTTAGGGTTAGGGTTAGGGTTAGGGTTAGGGTTAGGGTTAGGGTTAGGGTTAGGGTTAGGGTTAGGGTTAGGGTTAGGGTTAGGGTTAGGGTTAGGGTTAGGGTTAGGGTTAGGGTTAGGGTTAGGGTTAGGGTTAGGGTTAGGGTTAGGGTTAGGGTTAGGGTTAGGGTTAGGGTTAGGGTTAGGGTTAGGGTTAGGGTTAGGGTTAGGGTTAGGGTTAGGGTTAGGGTTAGGGTTAGGGTTAGGGTTAGGGTTAGGGTTAGGGTTAGGGTTAGGGTTAGGGTTAGGGTTAGGGTTAGGGTTAGGGTTAGGGTTAGGGTTAGGGTTAGGGTTAGGGTTAGGGTTAGGGTTAGGGTTAGGGTTAGGGTTAGGGTTAGGGTTAGGGTTAGGGTTAGGGTTAGGGTTAGGGTTAGGGTTAGGGTTAGGGTTAGGGTTAGGGTTAGGGTTAGGGTTAGGGTTAGGGTTAGGGTTAGGGTTAGGGTTAGGGTTAGGGTTAGGGTTAGGGTTAGGGTTAGGGTTAGGGTTAGGGTTAGGGTTAGGGTTAGGGTTAGGGTTAGGGTTAGGGTTAGGGTTAGGGTTAGGGTTAGGGTTAGGGTTAGGGTTAGGGTTAGGGTTAGGGTTAGGGTTAGGGTTAGGGTTAGGGTTAGGGTTAGGGTTAGGGTTAGGGTTAGGGTTAGGGTTAGGGTTAGGGTTAGGGTTAGGGTTAGGGTTAGGGTTAGGGTTAGGGTTAGGGTTAGGGTGGTTAGGGTTAGGGTAGGGTTAGGGTGTAGGGTGAGGGTAGGGTTAGG
>OY365818.1:0-125000 GCA_959347315.1 Bimastos eiseni
GTTCCACCTGCTTCTACAGCTATTTCGCCACCTCTTCTACCATTCTAATTCCTCCTCCTACTCTACTAGCTTCTTCACCTGCTTCTACAGCTATTTCGCCACCTCGTCTACCATTCTAATTCCTCCTCCTACTCTACTAGCTTCTTCACCTGCTTCTACAGCTATTTCGCCACCTCTTCTACCATTCTAATTCCTCCTCCCACTCTACTAGCTTCTTCACCTGTTTCTCCAGCTATTTCGCCACCTCTTCTACCATTCTAATTGCCCTTCTTACTCTGCCTCCTGTTCCACCTGCTTCTACAGCTATTTCGCCACCTCTTCTACCATTCTAATTCCTCTTCTTACTCTGCCTCCTGTTCCACCTGCTTCTACAGCTATTTCGCCACCTCTTCTACCATTCTAATTCCTCTTCTTACTCTGCCTACTGTTCCACCTGCTTCTACAGCTATTTCACCACCTCGTCTACCATTCTAATTCCTCCTCCTACTCTACTAGCTTCCTCACCTGCTTCTACAGCTATTTCGCCACCTCTTCTACCATTCTAATTCCTCCTCCTACTCTACTAGCTTCTTCACCTGCTTCTACAGCTATTTCGCCACCTCTTCTACCATTCTAATTCCTGCTCTTCCTCCTCCTCCTCCTCTTCCTCCTCCTCCTTCTCTTCCTCCTCCTCCTCCTCCTCCTCTGCTTCCTTTTCCATCTGCTTCCTTTTCCATCTGCTTCTCCACCTTTTTTGCCACCTCTTCTAATATTCTAATTCCTCCTCCTTCTTAATTTCTATGACTTTAGGATTTGATTAACAATGTGTGCGAGCGCATGCGTTAGTGACACTTAGTGTATGTGTGCGTCTGTTCTTGCATGAAACAACCCATTGACGTTCAATGTATTGTGATATGAAGAGTAGAGTGATAAAGATTAGGTGCAATGGAACTTCTGTAGTTTCAGATCACAACCATAAATATTAAGATGCTTTTCACTTGTAAGTGGCTCTCACCTTGAAACTCTTTCCTGGCTGCGCTGATACTAGTGACAATGTTAGCAACATGGCCGAGGATGGTAGCGAATAGAAGTAATCCGAAGACGAATTCAACGATGATAAAGACATATCCAGCCTTCGACTGTGGCTCTGGAAGGCTTCCAATCGTCGTAAGGATGAGCGTGCTCTGATAGAGCGAGTGAAGATATCTGGCGAAGACATCCGTTGACAGCTGCGACGTTGATCTGTTTGTCTCTCTCTCCGTCTCCGTCTCTGTCTCTGTCGCCTGAAGCGACCAATGCGTTTCCGTCGGAAGTGACTTCGTAACGATCGACATAAGACAGGCATTCCAGTGAAATATAGCGAATAGGTAATGGAGAAGGGTGACAGTACGAACAACGTTAGGGAAATTGGTGTGCCTCTCCGTTCGGTCGAGAAAGGCCCAGAACCGATAGATCTTGACGAGACGAAAGCACCTCAGCATTGAATTGAAACCGATTGATAGGTAGAGAAAATCGAGAGGTAGCAAACAGAGACAGTCTACGTAGAAGACCGTTGAGTTCATGTAATGGATTCGTAGTTTTGTGCTGTCCGTCATCAAGACACCGTCATCTAAGAACCCAGTGCGGAAATGAAAGGCTATGTCAAGGGCGTAGAGTAGATCGGCTGTGTAGTCAAGCGTAAACCAAACGGCCATATTGTCTGCCTTTATGTCGCCGAATTCGAACCGATAGATAATAACCCAGAAGTTGTATAGGAAGGCGATGCTAACGACGCACGACCACCAGTAAGCGAAACGTCCTGATGGATCGAAGACAAGGGTCCACTTGCACCCGTCTTTATCACTGCTTGCAGTTGACGTCTCAAGCACCGAATCCGTTGGTCTCTTCTTTCCGAAATTCCGAGCGATTTCTTTGCGTCGTTGTCTCCGAATCTGTTTCGGTGTCAAAGGTTCGATCGTGTGTCCTTTGTTGAAATACGCCATCTCTTCCCTTCCCCCTCCTCCTCCTCCTGCTCCGCTGCCACCTCCCTTTCCTCCTCCTCCTCGACTCGTTCCAGCGACAGCAACTGCGGCCGCTGCACGAAAGACGGATTCGCAAGTCTTGTTGGGACGGCTCTTACCTTCGAGCAGACTCTCCCCGCCGCCACCGCCCATGACCCCGCCCCTCATGAGGCTCGTCGACGACGTCACGTGATCGACGCCCGTGTCGCCGCCACGCGACGTCTTTCGATGCGTCAGAAAACCGGTGACCGCACTTCCGGCGGAAGTAGAAGACCTCCGACGACCGGATGAAATGAGTTGACTTCGATCGGTAGGAGGCGCTTCATACTGAAGAGCGGAAGAGATGAGGAGAGGACCGTTACAGGTGGACAGAGTGGCAGCAGCAGCAGCCGTTGTCTGCTGCTGGACCATCGTCATCATCATAGGGTCGTTGGAGTCTAAGTCAGCAGTTGCTGCGGCAGAATGAGACATGATTCCTCTGAGGAGACGGTTGGAGGATGGACGGCGATTGATGGATGGGTGGAGGGATATGCGGGAGTCGTCGTCATCTCCTCTTGCAGCAGCAGCAGCAGCTGCATCCAGTGGAGCAGCAGCTGAAGACGAAGAGGATGAGACGAGGACAGCAATCTGTTGCAGTTCGTCTTCGTCTGTTTGGTTGTCTGTGTTGGAGCATGGAGTGTACTTGACGAGGCTACGAAGGTCTATCGACGACGACAACGATGACTCCGTCAGACCCCTCCCTCCCACTCCTCCTCCTCCCCTGTTCACCTGAAGCATGGCCAACAATGTTGCTGCTGTGCTGCGGCTGCTGACTGTGCCAGTGAGGCAGAGGATGGTGAGGGGAGCAGTAGACGTCGTCAATTGATCGTCGAGTATCTCACCAACAACAGCAGAAGAAGCAGCGGAAGGCAACAGAATCTGGCATTTGAAGACGACCCTTCTTATCTCCTCCTACTTCTAATGCGTCTTCTTTTCCTTCTGATCGTCTGTCTGTCTGTCTCTCTTTCTATTTCTCTTCTTCCTTCTGCTCGTCCTCTGGTTCTATAAAAAGTTTCGATGGACGATGTCGTTTGTAAAATTATTGTTATCGAAGCAGAAGAAGAGGGTTAAGAATAAGAAGAATAGGAAGAGACAGAGGAAGGGACAGGGACGTAGCCAGAGTCAGAGACAGAGCCAGAGACAGGTAGAGAGATCATCAATTGGTTACAAAGATACTCAGAAACCGTCCGTCCCTCTTCGTCGTCGCTCTGCCTGCGCCGTCGTCATCGTCGTAGAAGTCCCATCCATCTTATGCTGCTGCTGCTGCTGATGATGCTGCTGCTGCGGATGGTTTTTCTACTGCTGATGGTGATGTCGACTGATGTCCAACGTTGCAACGGGCGCTGTATTCACATTGTCCAAGGTGTCTGCACCGTCTTTCATAAGGAGTATGACGAAGCACAGACGAAAGGACAAGAGACAGACTGAGGAGTATTTGGCCGGATATGCAGTGAGTCAGTGACTGACGCACGAATGCTCAGACGAGCAGACGAAGAAGGCCGCAGAAAACGCAGAACGTCATCATCGTCATCACTGGTGCTGATCGTGAGTGAAATGTAATGCTAATGACACTCACTGGATGACTTTGATGGTTTCAGTTGAAGGCAGTTAAGGGCAGGAAGGCAGAGGGACAGAGTGGGAGACAGGGACACAGAATGACATGGAGGGAGGGAGGGAGGTAGGAAAGGAAGGGAAGGAAAGAGAGAGGGAGAGAAAGAGAGAGGGAGGGTGCAGTGGGCAGTAAGGCCAGCGATGTAATAAGTCGAGATGGAGACTTGTAAGTCAGTCTCTTCTCTTTCTTCAGCCAATGATTTAGTTATCTTGCGAACGGTGGAGAAGAGACGATCGCTAGATAGAGTGTGAGTATCCGAAGAGGAGGAGTAGAGGGAGTTGTCCACTGGAAGAGGTGAACTGAGCTCCTAGAAGCAACTCAATTTCTTATATACGTCTGGAGTGAAATGAATCTCAGCGAAGATAGAGACCAGAGTACAGGTGATTGGAGTTACTGCCATCCGATTGTTATTATTATCCACATTCTTCTTTCGACGTGTAGTAGTCGCAGCTGCAGTCGCTCACAACAAGCAGCATATTGTCTGCAAAGACACACATTCCGACATAAGCACGGCATCAAAGAGTTGTACCTACGCACTCCGTCCTCTAACGCCGACTGAGACCAGTGTGCTGACGTACTCATCCAGCGTGTGATCTTATCACCCGAATGCTGTACTGTGTCCGCACAAATTAATCAATTCCTATGGAGATCGTAATTCCTGTTCTTTACTTTTTCTTTAGTCTCTCACAACTCCGAGGACGTCATTTTGCAACTGCTTGTTACGATTATTATGACATAATAATCGTAACAAGCAGTTGCGTTTGCAGGCGGATAAATTAAATACATACTTACTTACTACTGCTGCCTACTCATTGTCCAATGTCGCTATTTAATCGTCATCGTACGCATACCGACACTTAGGAGCCAACTTAATAATATTATACTATAATTTTTTCTACTTTCAAAGTCGACCATAAAACTTCGTAAATATAAACAGGTTTCCCTAATGGCATAGGGTGGCACAAAAGTTTTTTCACCGATTTCAAAGTGCGTTTTCTCAGGAAGGGCTTAATATTTTTGCTGATATTTTGCCAGTTTATACACAAGTCAAATGAAAGATGTTGATAAATCTTTGGCTCTGATCAGGTCGGTGGTTGCCATTATTTAAAAAATTGAAGAGTGAAAGAGTGACGAAGATCAAATGTAGGTCGAAGACTTTTTGGACATCAGGTGAAGGGAAAGGATGAGGAATAAGTGAAAATAGGTGTATTGAAGGGTTGCAGAGGTTTCTGTGATTTCATCATACTGTTCTGAACGGATTTAGGCAGCAGGTGAGGAGGTTGGACGACGTCCATTAAACGATTTGGTTAAACGTGCACATTCAGTAATTGCAATATGCTGGAGCTGGAGGACAAGTAGACTAGGGTTGCGTTTCGTCTGCATACAGATAGTGTGGTCAACAAAAGGTGATTCTTTGAGATGGGTTAATGGTATTTTGTAATTGAACACAGGACGGGATATTGTTGGACACTACATCGGAGAGCTTACGAACAGTGGTTGTAGGATTTAAGATCTGTTGAATAAGTAGGACGACCGGTCAATCGACCGAGTCTGTCCGTTTGTGTGTTTGTGTATGCGCGCGTGTGTCTTCCTTTTGCATACCTAATCTAGCAAGTCCTTACAAAGCAGGTCACCTGACTACAGTCCTTCCTAGGTTGGAAGGGCCTTGGGCGGCAATATAATTATTATCCTGAACAGTCTATTCGAAACATTTCGTAGGTTCACCCGTAGAAGGAGACTACAATTGAGATAGAATGTGATCCTGCAGGATATGCAAATCTACCAGGTTAACACTTCGAATAGTTTGTTCGGTTAGACTCAATAAATTCGTGACCGTAAGAATCCAGGAATACCTAATTATTATCCTCTTTTATTTAACATGGCTTGCGTAAACTTTGTTACGGTTGGTAGTCTTTCAACTCTTTGTCACACTTGGTAGTCTTTCAACTCTTTGTCACGGTTGTTAGTCTTTCAACTCTTTTTCAGATATGCTCTCGTCGACCTAGAGAGCTGAAATTTTGCACACATTTCACGCATGCATGGTAATGGAATATGTCAAATTCTGACGAACATAACTGAAAAATTGACAAAAGCACCAAAAAATGTTACCTCTTTCATTTAACTTGGCTTGCGTATAATTTGTCACGGTCGGTCAGACCGTCAGTCGGACATCTTTCAACTCTTTTTCAGGAATGTCCCGGCGACGTCAGGGTTTTGAGTATCTACCAGATAAAAGAGGATCTCGAAAACACATGTTTTTACTTTAGCTTGTTTTACGAATGAAATCTTTAAGTAGTCATCAACGTATTAGGACGAAGACTTTCTAGCGAGACAACTAACGTCGGAAAATCGCCGACACATGTTAGCCTATAGAAGCGAAGAAGGAGTGTGCTCCGATTGTTGAATTGAACGGTGGTCGATTGATTGATCTATAACCCACCCACCCATCCATCCATTCATCCATCCATTCATCGAGCGATGACATCAGTCGACGAAATGTCATAGGGCTCAGCTGTTGCCCGCTATTAAGAAGCACGCCATTGACGATATGTTCCTCTTTCATAAAAGGTCGACACCATACTTCACGGCAGCTGGAGCGCAAAAACATAAGAGACAATTTGTACCTAAGAGGCAAGCTAGACCAAAGACATAAGATAGACCCAGGAGATAAAATAGACCAAAGACATAAGATAGACCCAGGAGATAAAATAGACCAAAGACACAAGATAGACCCAGGAGATAAAATAGACCAAAGACATAAGAGAGACCCAGGAGATAAAATAGACCAAAGACATAAGATAGACCCAGGAGATAAAATAGACCAAAGACAACAGATAGACCCAGGAGATAAAATAGACCAAAGACAACAGATAGACCCAGGAGAAAAAATAGACCAAAGACAACAGATAGACCCAGGAGATAAAATAGACCAAAGACATAAGATAGACCCAGGAGATAAAATAGACCAAAGACATAAGATAGACCCAGGAGATAAAATAGACCAAAGACATAAGATAGACCCAGGAGATAAAATAGACCAAAGACATAAGATAGACCCAGGAGAAAAAATAGACCAAAGACATAAGATAAACCCAAGAGATAAAATAGACCAAAGACATAAGATAGACCCAGGAGATAAAATAGACCAAAGACATAAGATAAACCCAGGAGATAAAATAGACCAAAGACATAAGATAGACCCAGGAGATAAAATAGACCAAAGATATAAGAGATAACATTGACGTAGGCGATTGACAAAAGAGATCCAGGAGATAAGATTGACCCAAAGGACACGATTGACCCAAGTGGTGAAATAGAGAGACACAAGATAGACCCAAGTGATAAGATTGACCGAAGCGACAAGATAGACCAAATAAATAAGATTGACCTAAATAGAGACGTAAGTGTCATACAGGTCGAAGACCGTAAATTTTATGTGATGTAGCCTTCAGAATTTATTCTTCCTTATGTTTTCGCATTACGAAGGCGTTCGTATATTATTTGAGGCGTTGGCTGTACTACGCTTTTCTCTGCGATCGTTAAAATGTGTCGTTTCGATCGATGATATCGATTTTTCGCCTGCATGCGACAACCAACTTCTAGGTCAGATGAGGTGACCTCTTCAAGTCCGACAATCGCGCAAGTCCTTCTTGCACTGTACACTGAAAAATTGGTCTTTTTAGCACAAGCGGACATACTCTGGAGCTGGGTTCACGAAAGGCAAGCACTATGACCTAAAATGACCGATCAGAGACTCGCTAAACAGGAAAGGAATATACTGTAAAGCTTGTGATTCCTTCGTCTAAGGTCTAAGGTCTTCCCTGCACGACAACGTTACAAAAGATTTGGAGCAGCATAGAAAGTGAATTCAACTTTGGGTATGATAAAAAGACAATAATCATTAGATGCATGGATACAATGCTGAGTTTGTACGAATCACTGGTTAAACCACACGTGGAATGCTACATCCAGATATTGAATTCATACATGAGACACGCATTGGAAATTGCTTGTTGTGAGAAAGAATGGTTCAAACAGTCGAATGACATCACAGAAGACTTAGAAGAGATTTAAGAAAATTAGACAGCGATCTCAGATGCAGACCTTCTTTAATTTTCCATCTGCTGTCGTTGGGAGAGCCACATTCGCTGCTCCTCCTCTGCCCTAATGTCTTCGATGCCTAGAGTCAAAGCGTTGAACGAGATGTATTGCAAGCATTCGCTCAGACTCCCGCATCATTATGTGAGTAGATGGCGCTGGCTGCTCTGCAGGCCGTCGACTACTCTACATGCAGCGCACTGACGGGATTCGGCGAAGACAGAAATGCGCTACAGAAATCGATATTGCTATTAATTGTCTAGCAGGTGATCATATTATAAGGCCAATGATATTGTGTACAGTATGGAATTCACAGTTAGGACAACAATCACATAGTCTGCAACAGCCTAATTCAAACCGGGAGACAGAGACAAAGACAGACAGAGACAATGGCAGATAGAGACAAAGACAGACAGAGACAACGGCAGATAGAGACAATGGCAGATAGAGATAGACCGAAACAATGGCAGACAGAGACAAAGACAGACAGAGACAATGGCAGATAGAGACAAAGACAGATAGAGACAATGGCAGATAGAGACAAAGACAGACAGAGACAACGGCAGATAGAGACAAAGACAGACAGAGACAACGGCAGATAGAGACAACGGCAGATAGAGATAGACCGAAACAATGGCAGACAGAGACAAAGACAGACAGAGACAACGGCAGATAGAGACAAAGACAGACAGAGACAACGGCAGATAGAGACAAAGACAGACAGAGACAATGGCAGACAGAGACAATGGCAGATAGAGATAGACAGAAACAATGGCAGACAGAGACAAAGACAGACAGAGACAACGGCAGCTAGAGACAATGGCAGATAGAGATAGACCGAAACAATGGCAGACAGAGACAAAGACAGACAGAGACAACGGCAGATAGAGACAAAGACAGACAGAGACAACGGCAGATAGAGACAAAGACAGACAGAGACAACGGCAGATAGAGACAAAGACAGACAGAGACAACGGCAGATAGAGACAATGGCAGATAGAGATAGACCGAAACAATGGCAGACAGAGACAAAGACAGACAGAGACAACGGCATATAGAGACAAAAACAGACAGAGACAACGGCAGATAGAGACAAAGACAGACAGAGACAATGGCAGACAGAGACAATGGCAGATAGAGATAGACAGAAACAATGGCAGACAGAGACAAAGACAGACAGAGACAACGGCAGATAGAGACAATGGCAGATAGAGATAGACCGAAACAAGGGCAGACAGAGACAAAGACAGACAGAGACAACGGCAGATAGAGACAATGGCAGATAGAGATAGACCGAAACAATGGCAGACAGAGACAAAGACAGACAGAGACAACGGCAGATAGAGACAAAGACAGACAGAGACAATGGCAGATAGAGACAAAGACAGACAGAGACAACGGCAGATAGAGACAAAGACAGACAGAGACAATGGCAGACAGAGACAATGGCAGATAGAGATAGACAGAAACAATGGCAGACTGAGACAAAGACAGACAGAGACAATGGCAGACAGAGACAAAGACAGACAGAGACAACGGCAGATAGAGACAATGGCAGATAGAGACAGTGGCAGATAGAGACAAAGACAGACAGAGACAACGGCAGATAGAGACAATGGCAGATAGAGACAATGGCAGATAGAGACAAAGACAGATAGA
This sequence comes from Bimastos eiseni, assembly GCA_959347315.1. Lineage (NCBI taxonomy): Eukaryota > Metazoa > Annelida > Clitellata > Crassiclitellata > Lumbricidae > Bimastos > Bimastos eiseni. The sequence continues at coordinate 9,388 of OY365818.1, forward strand.
GACAATGGCAGATAGAGACAATGGCAGATAGAGATAGACAGAAACAATGGCAGACAGAGACAAAGACAGACAGAGACAATGGCAGACAGAGACAATGGCAGATAGAGATAGACCGAAACAATGGCAGACAGAGACAAAGACAGACAGAGACAACGGCAGATAGAGACAAAGACAGACAGAGACAACGGCAGATAGAGACAATGGCAGACAGAGACAAAGACAGACAGAGACAATGGCAGATAGAGACAAAGACAGACAGAGACAATGGCAGACAGAGACAACGGCAGATAGAAACAAAGACAGACAGAGACAATGGCAGATAGAGACAATGGCAGATAGAGACAAAGACAGACAGAGACAATGGCAGACAGAGACAAAGACAGACAGAGACAATGGCAGATAGAGACAATGGCAGATAGAGATAGACAGAAACAATGGCAGACAGAGACAAAGACAGACAGAGACAATGGCAGACAGAGACAATGGCAGATAGAGATAGACAGAAACAATGGCAGACAGAGACAAAGACAGACAGAGACAATGGCAGATAGAGACAATGGCAGATAGAGATAGACAGAAACAATGGCAGACAGAGACAAAGACAGACAGAGACAATGGCAGACAGAGACAATGGCAGATAGAGATAGACAGAAACAATGGCAGACAGAGACAAAGACAGACAGAGACAATGGCAGATAGAGACAAAGAAAGACAGAGACAATGGCAGATAGAGACAACGGCAGATAGAGACAAAGACAGACAGAGACAATGGCAGATAGAGACAATGGCAGATAGAGACAACGGCAGAGAGAGACAAAGACAGACAGAGACAATGGCAGATAGAGACAAAGACAGACAGAGACAACGGCAGATAGAGACAAAGACAGACAGAGACAATGGCAGACAGAGACAATGGCAGATAGAGATAGACAGAAACAATGGCAGACAGAGACAAAGACAGACAGAGACAATGGCAGACAGAGACAAAGACAGACACAGACAACGGCAGATAGAGACAATGGCAGATAGAGACAGTGGCAGATAGAGACAAAGACAGACAGAGACAACGGCAGATAGAGACAATGGCAGATAGAGACAATGGCAGATAGAGACAAAGACAGATAGAGACAATGGCAGATAGAGACAATGGCAGATAGAGATAGACAGAAACAATGGCAGACAGAGACAAAGACAGACAGAGACAAAGGCAGACAGAGACAATGGCAGATAGAGATAGACCGAAACAATGGCAGACAGAGACAAAGACAGACAGAGACAACGGCAGATAGAGACAAAGACAGACAGAGACAACGGCAGATAGAGACAATGGCAGACAGAGACAAAGACAGACAGAGACAATGGCAGATAGAGACAAAGACAGACAGAGACAATGGCAGATAGAGACAACGGCAGATAGAGACAAAGAGAGACAGAGACAATGGCAGATAGAGACAATGGCAGATAGAAACAAAGACAGACAGAGACAATGGCAGATAGAGACAAAGACAGACAGAGACAATGGCAGATAGAGACAATGGCAGATAGAGATAGACAGAAACAATGGCAGACAGAGACAAAGACAGATAGAGACAATGGCAGACAGAGACAATGGCAGATAGAGATAGACAGAAACAATGGCAGACAGAGACAAAGACAGACAGAGACAATGGCAGATAGAGACAATGGCAGATAGAGATAGACAGAAACAATGGCAGACAGAGACAAAGACAGACAGAGACAATGGCAGACAGAGACAATGGCAGATAGAGATAGACAGAAACAATGGCAGACAGAGACAAAGACAGACAGAGACAATGGCAGATAGAGACAAAGACAGACAGAGACAATGGCAGATAGAGACAACGGCAGATAGAGACAAAGACAGACAGAGACAATGGCAGATAGAGACAATGGCAGATAGAGACAACGGCAGATAGAGACAAAGACAGACAGAGACAATGGCAGATAGAGACAAAGACAGACAGAGACAACGGCAGATAGAGACAATGGCAGATAGAGACAACGACAGACAGAGACAATGGCAGATAGAGACAATGGCAGATAGAGACAAAGACAGACAGAGACAATGGCAGATAGAGACAATGGCAGATAGAGACAAAGACAGACAGAGACAACGGCAGATAGAGACAATGGCAGATAGAGACAATGGCAGATAGAGACAAAGACAGACAGAGACAACGGCAGATAGAGACAATGGCAGATAGAGACAATGGCAGATAGAGACAAAGACAGACAGAGACAACGGCAGATAGAGACAATGGCAGATAGAGATAGACCGAAACAATGGCAGACAGAGACATAGACAGACAGAGACAAAGACAGACAGAGACAACGGCAGATAGAGACAAAGACAGACAGAGACAACGGCAGATAGAGACAATGGCAGATAGAGACATAGACAGACAGTGACAATGGCAGATAGAGACAAAGACAGACAGAGACAACGGCAGATAGAGACAATGGCAGATAGAGATAGACCGAAACAATGGCAGACAGAGACAAAGACAGACAGAGACAACGGCAGATAGAGACAATGGCAGATAGAGATAGACCGAAACAATGGCAGACAGAGACAAAGACAGACAGAGACAACGGCAGATAGAGACAAAGACAGACAGAGACAATGGCAGATAGAGACAACGGCAGATAGAGACAAAGACAGACAGAGACAATGGCAGATAGAGACAATGGCAGATAGAGACAACGGCAGATAGAGACAAAGACAGACAGAGACAATAGCAGATAGAGACAAAGACAGACAGAGACAATGGCAGATAGAGACAATGGCAGATAGAGACAAAGACAGACAGAGACAACGGCAGATAGAGACAATGGCAGATAGAGACAATGGCAGATAGAGACAAAGACAGACAGAGACAACGGCAGATAGAGACAATGGCAGATAGAGACAATGGCAGATAGAGACAAAGACAGACAGAGACAACGGCAGATAGAGACAATGGCAGATAGAGATAGACCGAAACAATGGCAGACAGAGACATAGACAGCCAGAGACAAAGACAGACAGAGACAACGGCAGATAGAGACAAAGACAGACAGAGACAACGGCAGATAGAGACAATGACAGATAGAGACATAGACAGACAGAGACAATGGCAGATAGAGACAAAGACAGACAGAGACAACGGCAGATAGGGACAATGGCAGATAGAGATAGACCGAAACAATGGCAGACAGAGACAAAGACAGACAGAGACAACGGCAGATAGAGACAAAGACAGACAGAGACAATGGCAGATAGAGACAAAGACAGATAGAGACAAAGACAGACAGAGACAATGGCAGATAGAGACAATGGCAGATAGAGATAGACAGAAACAATGGCAGACAGAGACAAAGACAGACAGAGACAATGGCAGACAGAGACAATGGCAGATAGAGATAGACCGAAACAATGGCAGACAGAGACAAAGACAGACAGAGACAACGGCAGATAGAGACAAAGACAGACAGAGACAACGGCAGATAGAGACAATGGCAGACAGAGACAAAGACAGACAGAGACAATGGCAGATAGAGACAAAGACAGACAGAGACAATGGCAGATAGAGACAACGGCAGATAGAGACAAAGACAGACAGAGACAATGGCAGATAGAGACAATGGCAGATAGAGACAAAGACAGACAGAGACAATGGCAGATAGAGACAAAGACAGACAGAGACAATGGCAGATAGAGACAATGGCAGATAGAGATAGACAGAAACAATGGCAGACAGAGACAAAGACAGACAGAGACAATGGCAGACAGAGACAATGGCAGATAGAGATAGACAGAAACAATGGCAGACAGAGACAAAGACAGACAGAGACAATGGCAGATAGAGACAATGGCAGATAGAGATAGACAGAAACAATGGCAGACAGACACAAAGACAGACAGAGACAATGGCAGACAGAGACAATGGCAGATAGAGATAGACAGAAACAATGGCAGACAGAGACAAAGACAGACAGAGACAATGGCAGATAGAGACAAAGACAGACAGAGACAATGGCAGATAGAGACAACGGCAGATAGAGACAAAGACAGACAGAGACAATGGCAGATAGAGACAATGGCAGATAGAGACAACGGCAGATAGAGACAAAGACAGACAGAGACAATGGCAGATAGAGACAAAGACAGACAGAGACGACGGCAGATAGAGACAATGGCAGATAGAGACAAAGACAGACAGAGACAATGGCAGATAGAGACAATGGCAGATAGAGACAAAGACAGACAGAGACAATGGCAGATAGAGACAATGGCAGATAGAGACAAAGACAGACAGAGACAACGGCAGATAGAGACAATGGCAGATAGAGACAATGGCAGATAGAGACAAAGACAGACAGAGACAACGGCAGATAGAGACAATGGCAGATAGAGACAATGGCAGATAGAGACAAAGACAGACAGAGACAACGGCAGATAGAGACAATGGCAGATAGAGATAGACCGAGACAATGGCAGACAGAGACATAGACAGACAGAGACAAAGACAGACAGAGACAACGGCAGATAGAGACAAAGACAGACAGAGACAACGGCAGATAGAGACAATGGCAGATAGAGACATAGACAGACAGAGACAAAGACAGACAGAGACAAAGACAGACAGAGACAACGGCAGATAGAGACAATGGCAGATAGAGACAACGGCAGATAGAGACAAAGACAGACAGAGACAATGGCAGATAGAGACAAAGACAGACAGAGACGACGGCAGATAGAGACAATGGCAGATAGAGACAAAGACAGACAGAGACAATGGCAGATAGAGACAATGGCAGATAGAGACAAAGACAGACAGAGACAAAGACAGACAGAGACAATGGCAGATAGAGACAAAGACAGACAGAGACAATGGCAGATAGAGACAATGGCAGACAGAGACAAAGACAGACAGAGACAATGGCAGATAGAGATAGACAGAAACAATGGCAGACAGAGACAAAGACAGACAGAGACAACGGCAGATAGAGACAATGGCAGACAGAGACAAAGACAGACAGAGACAATGGCCGATAGAGACAAAGACAGACAGAGACAATGGCAGATAGAGACAATGGCAGATAGAGACAAACACAGACAGAGACAATGGCAGATAGAGACAAAGACAGACAGAGACAATGGCAGATAGAGACAAAGAAAGACAGAGACAATGGCCGATAGAGACAAAGACAGACAGAGACAATGGCAGATAGAGACAATGGCAGATAGAGACAAAGACAGACAGAGACAATGGCAGATAGAGACAAAGACAGACAGAGACAATGGCAGATAGAGACAAAGAAAGACAGAGACAATGGCAGATAGAGACAGACAGAAACAATGGCAGACAGAGACAAAGACAGACAGAGACAATGGCAGATAGAGATAGACAGAAACAATGGCAGACAGAGACAAAGACAGACAGAGACAATGGCAGACAGAGACAATGGCAGATAGAGATAGACAGAAACAATGGCAGACAGAGACAAAGACAGACAGAGACAATGGCAGATAGAGACAAAGACAGACAGAGACAATGGCAGATAGAGACAACGGCAGATAGAGACAAAGACAGACAGAGACAATGGCAGATAGAGACAATGGCAGATAGAGACAACGGCAGATAGAGACAAAGACAGACAGAGACAATGGCAGATAGAGACAAAGACAGATAGAGACAACGGCAGATAGAGACAATGGCAGATAGAGACAACGACAGACAGAGACAATGGCAGATAGAGACAATGGCAGATAGAGACAAAGACAGACAGAGACAATGGCAGATAGAGACAATGGCAGATAGAGACAAAGACAGACAGAGACAACGGCAGATAGAGACAATGGCAGATAGAGACAATGGCAGATAGAGACAAAGACAGACAGAGACAACGGCAGATAGAGACAATGGCAGATAGAGACAATGGCAGATAGAGACAAAGACAGACAGAGACAACGGCAGATAGAGACAATGGCAGATAGAGATAGACCGAGACAATGGCAGACAGAGACAAAGACAGACAGAGACAATGGCAGATAGAGACAAAGACAGACAGAGACAATGGCAGATAGAGACAATGGCAGATAGAGACAAAGACAGACAGAGACAATGGCAGATAGAGATAGACAGAAACAATGGCAGACAGAGACAAAGACAGACAGAGACAACGGCAGATAGAGACAATGGCAGACAGAGACAAAGACAGAAAGAGACAATGGCCGATAGAGACAAAGACAGACAGAGACAATGGCAGATAGAGACAATGGCAGATAGAGACAAAGACAGACAGAGACAATGGCAGATAGAGACAAAGACAGACAGAGACAATGGCAGATAGAGACAAAGAAAGACAGAGACAATGGCAGATAGAGACAGACAGAAACAATGGCAGACAGAGACAAAGACAGACAGAGACAATGGCAGATAGAGATAGACAGAAACAATGGCAGACAGAGACAAAGACAGACAGAGACAATGGCAGACAGAGACAATGGCAGATAGAGATAGACAGAAACAATGGCAGACAGAGACAAAGACAGACAGAGACAATGGCAGATAGAGACAAAGACAGACAGAGACAATGGCAGATAGAGACAACGGCAGATAGAGACAAAGACAGACAGAGACAATGGCAGATAGAGACAATGGCAGATAGAGACAACGGCAGATAGAGACAAAGACAGACAGAGACAATGGCAGATAGAGACAAAGACAGACAGAGACAACGGCAGATAGAGACAATGACAGATAGAGACAACGACAGACAGAGACAATGGCAGATAGAGACAATGGCAGATAGAGACAAAGACAGACAGAGACAATGGCAGATAGAGACAATGGCAGATAGAGACAAAGACAGACAGAGACAACGGCAGATAGAGACAATGGCAGATAGAGACAATGGCAGATAGAGACAAAGACAGACAGAGACAACGGCAGATAGAGACAATGGCAGATAGAGACAATGGCAGATAGAGACAAAGACAGACAGAGACAACGGCAGATAGAGACAATGGCAGATAGAGATAGACCGAAACAATGGCAGACAGAGCCATAGACAGACAGAGACAAAGACAGACAGAGACAACGGCAGATAGAGACAAAGACAGACAGAGACAACGGCAGATAGAGACAATGGCAGATAGAGACATAGACAGACAGAGACAATGGCAGATAGAGACAAAGACAGACAGAGACAACGGCAGATAGAGACAATGGCAGATAGAGATAGACCGAAACAATGGCAGACAGAGACAAAGACAGACAGAGACAACGGCAGATAGAGACAATGGCAGATAGAGATAGACCGAAACAATGGCAGACAGAGACAAAGACAGACAGAGACAACGGCAGATAGAGACAATGGCAGATAGAGACAATGGCAGATAGAGGCAAAGACAGATAGAGACAATGGCAGATAGAGACAATGGCAGATAGAGATAGACAGAAACAATGGCAGACAGAGACAAAGACAGACAGAGACAATGGCAGACAGAGACAATGGCAGATAGAGATAGACCGAAACAATGGCAGACAGAGACAAAGACAGACAGAGACAACGGCAGATAGAGACAAAGACAGACAGAGACAACGGCAGATAGAGACAATGGCAGACAGAGACAAAGACAGACAGAGACAATGGCAGATAGAGACAAAGACAGACAGAGACAATGGCAGATAGAGACAATGGCAGATAGAGATAGACAGAAACAATGGCAGACAGAGACAAAGACAGACAGAGACAATGGCAGACAGAGACAATGGCAGATAGAGATCGACAGAAACAATGGCAGACAGAGACAAAGACAGACAGAGACAATGGCAGATAGAGACAATGGCAGATAGAGATAGACAGAGACAATGGCAGACAGAGACAAAGACAGACAGAGACAATGGCAGACAGAGACAATGGCAGATAGAGATAGACCGAAACAATGGCAGACAGAGACAAAGACAGACAGAGACAACGGCAGATAGAGACAATGGCAGATAGAGACAATGGCAGATAGAGACAAAGACAGACAGAGACAACGGCAGATAGAGACAATGGCAGATAGAGATAGACCGAAACAATGGCAGACAGAGACATAGACAGACAGAGACAAAGACAGACAGAGACAACGGCAGATAGAGACAAAGACAGACAGAGACAACGGCAGATAGAGACAATGGCAGATAGAGACATAGACAGACAGAGACAATGGCAGATAGAGACAAAGACAGACAGAGACAACGGCAGATAGAGACAATGGCAGATAGAGATAGACCGAAACAATGGCAGACAGAGACAAAGACAGACAGAGACAACGGCAGATAGAGACAATGGCAGATAGAGATAGACCGAAACAATGGCAGACAGAGACAAAGACAGACAGAGACAACGGCAGATAGAGACAAAGACAGACAGAGACAATGGCAGATAGAGACAACGGCAGATAGAGACAAAGACAGACAGAGACAATGATAGATAGAGACAATGGCAGATAGAGACAACGGCAGATAGAGACAAAGACAGACAGAGACAATAGCAGATAGAGACAAAGACAGACAGAGACAATGGCAGATAGAGACAATGGCAGATAGAGACAATGGCAGATAGAGACAAAGACAGACAGAGACAACGGCAGATAGAGACAATGGCAGATAGAGACAACGGCAGATAGAGACAAAGACAGACAGAGACAACGGCAGATAGAGACAATGGCAGATAGAGACAATGGCAGATAGAGACAAAGACAGACAGAGACAATGGCAGATAGAGACAATGGCAGATAGAGATAGACCGAAACAATGGCAGACAGAGACATAGACAGCCAGAGACAAAGACAGACAGAGACAACGGCAGATAGAGACAAAGACAGACAGAGACAACGGCAGATAGAGACAATGGCAGATAGAGACAATGGCAGATAGAGACAAAGACAGACAGAGACAACGGCAGATAGAGACAATGGCAGATAGAGATAGACCGAAACAATGGCAGACAGAGACATAGACAGCCAGAGACAAAGACAGACAGAGACAACGGCAGATAGAGACAAAGACAGACAGAGACAACGGCAGATAGAGACAATGGCAGATAGAGACATAGACAGACAGAGACAATGGCAGACAGAGACAAAGACAGACAGAGACAATGGCAGATAGAGATAGACAGAAACAATGGCAGACAGAGACAAAGACAGACAGAGACAATGGCAGATAGAGATAGACAGAAACAATGGCAGACAGAGACAAAGACAGACAGAGACAACGGCAGATAGAGACAATGGCAGATAGAGACATAGACAGACAGAGACAATGGCAGATAGAGACAAAGACAGACAGAGACAACGGCAGATAGAGACAATGGCAGATAGAGATAGACCGAAACAATGGCAGACAGAGACAAAGACAGACAGAGACAACGGCAGATAGAGACAATGGCAGATAGAGATAGACCGAAACAATGGCAGACAGAGACAAAGACAGACAGAGACAACGGCAGATAGAGACAAAGACAGACAGAGACAATGGCAGATACAGACAAAGACAGACAGAGACAACGGCAGATAGAGACAAAGACAGACAGAGACAATGGCAGACTGAGACAATGGCAGATAGAGATAGACAGAAACAATGGCAGACAGAGACAAAGACAGACAGAGACAATGGCAGACAGAGACAAAGACAGACAGAGACAACGGCAGATAGAGACAATGGCAGATAGAGACAGTGGCAGATAGAAACAAAGACAGACAGAGACAACGGCAGATAGAGACAATGGCAGATAGAGACAATGGCAGATAGAGGCAAAGACAGATAGAGACAATGGCAGATAGAGACAATGGCAGATAGAGATAGACAGAAACAATGGCAGACAGAGACAAAGACAGACAGAGACAATGGCAGACAGAGACAATGGCAGATAGAGATAGACCGAAACAATGGCAGACAGAGACAAAGACAGACAGAGACAACGGCAGATAGAGACAAAGACAGACAGAGACAACGGCAGATAGAGACAATGGCAGACAGAGACAAAGACAGACAGAGACAATGGCAGATAGAGACAAAGACAGACAGAGACAATGGCAGATAGAGACAATGGCAGATAGAGATAGACAGAAACAATGGCAGACAGAGACAAAGACAGACAGAGACAATGGCAGACAGAGACAATGGCAGATAGAGATCGACAGAAACAATGGCAGACAGAGACAAAGACAGACAGAGACAATGGCAGATAGAGACAATGGCAGATAGAGATAGACAGAGACAATGGCAGACAGAGACAAAGACAGACAGAGACAATGGCAGACAGAGACAATGGCAGATAGAGATAGACAGAAACAATGGCAGACAGAGACAAAGACAGACAGAGACAATGGCAGATAGAGACAAAGACAGACAGAGACAATGGCAGATAGAGACAACGGCAGATAGAGACAAAGACAGACAGAGACAATGGCAGATAGAGACAATGGCAGATAGAGACAACGGCAGATAGAGACAAAGACAGACAGAGACAATGGCAGATAGAGACAAAGACAGACAGAGACAACGGCAGATAGAGACAATGGCAGATAGAGATAGACCGAAACAATGGCAGACAGAGACAAAGACAGACAGAGACAACGGCAGATAGAGACAATGGCAGATAGAGATAGACCGAAACAATGGCAGACAGAGACAAAGACAGACAGAGACAACGGCAGATAGAGACAATGGCAGATAGAGACAATGGCAGATAGAGACAAAGACAGACAGAGACAACGGCAGACAGAGACAATGGCAGATAGAGACAATGGCAGATAGAGACAAAGACAGACAGAGACAATGGCAGATAGAGACAATGGCAGATAGAGACGAAGACAGACAGAGACAATGGCAGATAGAGACAATGGCAGATAGAGACAAAGACAGACAGAGACAACGGCAGATAGAGACAATGGCAGATAGAGACAAAGACAGACAGAGACAATGGCAGATAGAGACAACGGCAGATAGAGACAAAGACAGACAGAGACAATGGCAGATAGAGACAATGGCAGATAGAGACAACGGCAGATAGAGACAAAGACAGACAGAGACAATAGCAGATAGAGACAAAGACAGACAGAGACAATGGCAGATAGAGACAATGGCAGATAGAGACAAAGACAGACAGAGACAACGGCAGATAGAGACAATGGCAGATAGAGACAATGGCAGATAGAGACAAAGACAGACAGAGACAACGGCAGATAGAGACAATGGCAGATAGAGACAATGGCAGATAGAGACAAAGACAGACAGAGACAACGGCAGATAGAGACAATGGCAGATAGAGATAGACCGAAACAATGGCAGACAGAGACATAGACAGCCAGAGACAAAGACAGACAGAGACAACGGCAGATAGAGACAAAGACAGACAGAGACAACGGCAGATAGAGACAATGACAGATAGAGACATAGACAGACAGAGACAATGGCAGATAGAGACAAAGACAGACAGAGACAACGGCAGATAGAGACAATGGCAGATAGAGATAGACCGAAACAATGGCAGACAGAGACAAAGACAGACAGAGACAACGGCAGATAGAGACAAAGACAGACAGAGACAATGGCAGATACAGACAAAGACAGATAGAGACAAAGACAGATAGAGACAATGGCAGATAGAGACAATGGCAGATAGAGATAGACAGAAACAATGGCAGACAGAGACAAAGACAGACAGAGACAATGGCAGACAGAGACAATGGCAGATAGAGATAGACCGAAACAATGGCAGACAGAGACAAAGACAGACAGAGACAACGGCAGATAGAGACAAAGACAGACAGAGACAACGGCAGATAGAGACAATGGCAGACAGAGACAAAGACAGACAGAGACAATGGCAGATAGAGACAAAGACAGACAGAGACAATGGCAGATAGAGACAACGGCAGATAGAGACAAAGACAGACAGAGACAATGGCAGATAGAGACAATGGCAGATAGAGACAAAGACAGACAGAGACAATGGCAGATAGAGACAAAGACAGACAGAGACAATGGCAGATAGAGACAATGGCAGATAGAGATAGACAGAAACAATGGCAGACAGAGACAAAGACAGACAGAGACAATGGCAGACAGAGACAATGGCAGATAGAGATAGACAGAAACAATGGCAGACAGAGACAAAGACAGACAGAGACAATGGCAGATAGAGACAATGGCAGATAGAGATAGACAGAAACAATGGCAGACAGACACAAAGACAGACAGAGACAATGGCAGACAGAGACAATGGCAGATAGAGATAGACAGAAACAATGGCAGACAGAGACAAAGACAGACAGAGACAATGGCAGATAGAGACAAAGACAGACAGAGACAATGGCAGATAGAGACAACGGCAGATAGAGACAAAGACAGACAGAGACAATGGCAGATAGAGACAATGGCAGATAGAGACAACGGCAGATAGAGACAAAGACAGACAGAGACAATGGCAGATAGAGACAAAGACAGACAGAGACGACGGCAGATAGAGACAATGGCAGATAGAGACAAAGACAGACAGAGACAATGGCAGATAGAGACAATGGCAGATAGAGACAAAGACAGACAGAGACAATGGCAGATAGAGACAATGGCAGATAGAGACAAAGACAGACAGAGACAACGGCAGATAGAGACAATGGCAGATAGAGACAATGGCAGATAGAGACAAAGACAGACAGAGACAACGGCAGATAGAGACAATGGCAGATAGAGACAATGGCAGATAGAGACAAAGACAGACAGAGACAACGGCAGATAGAGACAATGGCAGATAGAGATAGACCGAGACAATGGCAGACAGAGACATAGACAGACAGAGACAAAGACAGACAGAGACAACGGCAGATAGAGACAAAGACAGACAGAGACAACGGCAGATAGAGACAATGGCAGATAGAGACATAGACAGACAGAGACAAAGACAGACAGAGACAAAGACAGACAGAGACAACGGCAGATAGAGACAATGGCAGATAGAGACAACGGCAGATAGAGACAAAGACAGACAGAGACAATGGCAGATAGAGACAAAGACAGACAGAGACGACGGCAGATAGAGACAATGGCAGATAGAGACAAAGACAGACAGAGACAATGGCAGATAGAGACAATGGCAGATAGAGACAAAGACAGACAGAGACAAAGACAGACAGAGACAATGGCAGATAGAGACAAAGACAGACAGAGACAATGGCAGATAGAGACAATGGCAGACAGAGACAAAGACAGACAGAGACAATGGCAGATAGAGATAGACAGAAACAATGGCAGACAGAGACAAAGACAGACAGAGACAACGGCAGATAGAGACAATGGCAGACAGAGACAAAGACAGACAGAGACAATGGCCGATAGAGACAAAGACAGACAGAGACAATGGCAGATAGAGACAATGGCAGATAGAGACAAAGACAGACAGAGACAATGGCAGATAGAGACAAAGACAGACAGAGACAATGGCAGATAGAGACAAAGAAAGACAGAGACAATGGCCGATAGAGACAAAGACAGACAGAGACAATGGCAGATAGAGACAATGGCAGATAGAGACAAAGACAGACAGAGACAATGGCAGATAGAGACAAAGACAGACAGAGACAATGGCAGATAGAGACAAAGAAAGACAGAGACAATGGCAGATAGAGACAGACAGAAACAATGGCAGACAGAGACAAAGACAGACAGAGACAATGGCAGATAGAGATAGACAGAAACAATGGCAGACAGAGACAAAGACAGACAGAGACAATGGCAGACAGAGACAATGGCAGATAGAGATAGACAGAAACAATGGCAGACAGAGACAAAGACAGACAGAGACAATGGCAGATAGAGACAAAGACAGACAGAGACAATGGCAGATAGAGACAACGGCAGATAGAGACAAAGACAGACAGAGACAATGGCAGATAGAGACAATGGCAGATAGAGACAACGGCAGATAGAGACAAAGACAGACAGAGACAATGGCAGATAGAGACAAAGACAGATAGAGACAACGGCAGATAGAGACAATGGCAGATAGAGACAACGACAGACAGAGACAATGGCAGATAGAGACAATGGCAGATAGAGACAAAGACAGACAGAGACAATGGCAGATAGAGACAATGGCAGATAGAGACAAAGACAGACAGAGACAACGGCAGATAGAGACAATGGCAGATAGAGACAATGGCAGATAGAGACAAAGACAGACAGAGACAACGGCAGATAGAGACAATGGCAGATAGAGACAATGGCAGATAGAGACAAAGACAGACAGAGACAACGGCAGATAGAGACAATGGCAGATAGAGATAGACCGAGACAATGGCAGACAGAGACAAAGACAGACAGAGACAATGGCAGATAGAGACAAAGACAGACAGAGACAATGGCAGATAGAGACAATGGCAGATAGAGACAAAGACAGACAGAGACAATGGCAGATAGAGATAGACAGAAACAATGGCAGACAGAGACAAAGACAGACAGAGACAACGGCAGATAGAGACAATGGCAGACAGAGACAAAGACAGACAGAGACAATGGCCGATAGAGACAAAGACAGACAGAGACAATGGCAGATAGAGACAATGGCAGATAGAGACAAAGACAGACAGAGACAATGGCAGATAGAGACAAAGACAGACAGAGACAATGGCAGATAGAGACAAAGAAAGACAGAGACAATGGCAGATAGAGACAGACAGAAACAATGGCAGACAGAGACAAAGACAGACAGAGACAATGGCAGATAGAGATAGACAGAAACAATGGCAGACAGAGACAAAGACAGACAGAGACAATGGCAGACAGAGACAATGGCAGATAGAGATAGACAGAAACAATGGCAGACAGAGACAAAGACAGACAGAGACAATGGCAGATAGAGACAAAGACAGACAGAGACAATGGCAGATAGAGACAACGGCAGATAGAGACAAAGACAGACAGAGACAATGGCAGATAGAGACAATGGCAGATAGAGACAACGGCAGATAGAGACAAAGACAGACAGAGACAATGGCAGATAGAGACAAAGACAGACAGAGACAACGGCAGATAGAGACAATGACAGATAGAGACAACGACAGACAGAGACAATGGCAGATAGAGACAATGGCAGATAGAGACAAAGACAGACAGAGACAATGGCAGATAGAGACAATGGCAGATAGAGACAAAGACAGACAGAGACAACGGCAGATAGAGACAATGGCAGATAGAGACAATGGCAGATAGAGACAAAGACAGACAGAGACAACGGCAGATAGAGACAATGGCAGATAGAGACAATGGCAGATAGAGACAAAGACAGACAGAGACAACGGCAGATAGAGACAATGGCAGATAGAGATAGACCGAAACAATGGCAGACAGAGCCATAGACAGACAGAGACAAAGACAGACAGAGACAACGGCAGATAGAGACAAAGACAGACAGAGACAACGGCAGATAGAGACAATGGCAGATAGAGACATAGACAGACAGAGACAATGGCAGATAGAGACAAAGACAGACAGAGACAACGGCAGATAGAGACAATGGCAGATAGAGATAGACCGAAACAATGGCAGACAGAGACAAAGACAGACAGAGACAACGGCAGATAGAGACAATGGCAGATAGAGATAGACCGAAACAATGGCAGACAGAGACAAAGACAGACAGAGACAACGGCAGATAGAGACAATGGCAGATAGAGACAATGGCAGATAGAGGCAAAGACAGATAGAGACAATGGCAGATAGAGACAATGGCAGATAGAGATAGACAGAAACAATGGCAGACAGAGACAAAGACAGACAGAGACAATGGCAGACAGAGACAATGGCAGATAGAGATAGACCGAAACAATGGCAGACAGAGACAAAGACAGACAGAGACAACGGCAGATAGAGACAAAGACAGACAGAGACAACGGCAGATAGAGACAATGGCAGACAGAGACAAAGACAGACAGAGACAATGGCAGATAGAGACAAAGACAGACAGAGACAATGGCAGATAGAGACAATGGCAGATAGAGATAGACAGAAACAATGGCAGACAGAGACAAAGACAGACAGAGACAATGGCAGACAGAGACAATGGCAGATAGAGATCGACAGAAACAATGGCAGACAGAGACAAAGACAGACAGAGACAATGGCAGATAGAGACAATGGCAGATAGAGATAGACAGAGACAATGGCAGACAGAGACAAAGACAGACAGAGACAATGGCAGACAGAGACAATGGCAGATAGAGATAGACCGAAACAATGGCAGACAGAGACAAAGACAGACAGAGACAACGGCAGATAGAGACAATGGCAGATAGAGACAATGGCAGATAGAGACAAAGACAGACAGAGACAACGGCAGATAGAGACAATGGCAGATAGAGATAGACCGAAACAATGGCAGACAGAGACATAGACAGACAGAGACAAAGACAGACAGAGACAACGGCAGATAGAGACAAAGACAGACAGAGACAACGGCAGATAGAGACAATGGCAGATAGAGACATAGACAGACAGAGACAATGGCAGATAGAGACAAAGACAGACAGAGACAACGGCAGATAGAGACAATGGCAGATAGAGATAGACCGAAACAATGGCAGACAGAGACAAAGACAGACAGAGACAACGGCAGATAGAGACAATGGCAGATAGAGATAGACCGAAACAATGGCAGACAGAGACAAAGACAGACAGAGACAACGGCAGATAGAGACAAAGACAGACAGAGACAATGGCAGATAGAGACAACGGCAGATAGAGACAAAGACAGACAGAGACAATGATAGATAGAGACAATGGCAGATAGAGACAACGGCAGATAGAGACAAAGACAGACAGAGACAATAGCAGATAGAGACAAAGACAGACAGAGACAATGGCAGATAGAGACAATGGCAGATAGAGACAATGGCAGATAGAGACAAAGACAGACAGAGACAACGGCAGATAGAGACAATGGCAGATAGAGACAACGGCAGATAGAGACAAAGACAGACAGAGACAACGGCAGATAGAGACAATGGCAGATAGAGACAATGGCAGATAGAGACAAAGACAGACAGAGACAATGGCAGATAGAGACAATGGCAGATAGAGATAGACCGAAACAATGGCAGACAGAGACATAGACAGCCAGAGACAAAGACAGACAGAGACAACGGCAGATAGAGACAAAGACAGACAGAGACAACGGCAGATAGAGACAATGGCAGATAGAGACAATGGCAGATAGAGACAAAGACAGACAGAGACAACGGCAGATAGAGACAATGGCAGATAGAGATAGACCGAAACAATGGCAGACAGAGACATAGACAGCCAGAGACAAAGACAGACAGAGACAACGGCAGATAGAGACAAAGACAGACAGAGACAACGGCAGATAGAGACAATGGCAGATAGAGACATAGACAGACAGAGACAATGGCAGACAGAGACAAAGACAGACAGAGACAATGGCAGATAGAGATAGACAGAAACAATGGCAGACAGAGACAAAGACAGACAGAGACAATGGCAGATAGAGATAGACAGAAACAATGGCAGACAGAGACAAAGACAGACAGAGACAACGGCAGATAGAGACAATGGCAGATAGAGACATAGACAGACAGAGACAATGGCAGATAGAGACAAAGACAGACAGAGACAACGGCAGATAGAGACAATGGCAGATAGAGATAGACCGAAACAATGGCAGACAGAGACAAAGACAGACAGAGACAACGGCAGATAGAGACAATGGCAGATAGAGATAGACCGAAACAATGGCAGACAGAGACAAAGACAGACAGAGACAACGGCAGATAGAGACAAAGACAGACAGAGACAATGGCAGATACAGACAAAGACAGACAGAGACAACGGCAGATAGAGACAAAGACAGACAGAGACAATGGCAGACTGAGACAATGGCAGATAGAGATAGACAGAAACAATGGCAGACAGAGACAAAGACAGACAGAGACAATGGCAGACAGAGACAAAGACAGACAGAGACAACGGCAGATAGAGACAATGGCAGATAGAGACAGTGGCAGATAGAAACAAAGACAGACAGAGACAACGGCAGATAGAGACAATGGCAGATAGAGACAATGGCAGATAGAGGCAAAGACAGATAGAGACAATGGCAGATAGAGACAATGGCAGATAGAGATAGACAGAAACAATGGCAGACAGAGACAAAGACAGACAGAGACAATGGCAGACAGAGACAATGGCAGATAGAGATAGACCGAAACAATGGCAGACAGAGACAAAGACAGACAGAGACAACGGCAGATAGAGACAAAGACAGACAGAGACAACGGCAGATAGAGACAATGGCAGACAGAGACAAAGACAGACAGAGACAATGGCAGATAGAGACAAAGACAGACAGAGACAATGGCAGATAGAGACAATGGCAGATAGAGATAGACAGAAACAATGGCAGACAGAGACAAAGACAGACAGAGACAATGGCAGACAGAGACAATGGCAGATAGAGATCGACAGAAACAATGGCAGACAGAGACAAAGACAGACAGAGACAATGGCAGATAGAGACAATGGCAGATAGAGATAGACAGAGACAATGGCAGACAGAGACAAAGACAGACAGAGACAATGGCAGACAGAGACAATGGCAGATAGAGATAGACAGAAACAATGGCAGACAGAGACAAAGACAGACAGAGACAATGGCAGATAGAGACAAAGACAGACAGAGACAATGGCAGATAGAGACAACGGCAGATAGAGACAAAGACAGACAGAGACAATGGCAGATAGAGACAATGGCAGATAGAGACAACGGCAGATAGAGACAAAGACAGACAGAGACAATGGCAGATAGAGACAAAGACAGACAGAGACAACGGCAGATAGAGACAATGGCAGATAGAGATAGACCGAAACAATGGCAGACAGAGACAAAGACAGACAGAGACAACGGCAGATAGAGACAATGGCAGATAGAGATAGACCGAAACAATGGCAGACAGAGACAAAGACAGACAGAGACAACGGCAGATAGAGACAATGGCAGATAGAGACAATGGCAGATAGAGACAAAGACAGACAGAGACAACGGCAGACAGAGACAATGGCAGATAGAGACAATGGCAGATAGAGACAAAGACAGACAGAGACAATGGCAGATAGAGACAATGGCAGATAGAGACAAAGACAGACAGAGACAATGGCAGATAGAGACAATGGCAGATAGAGACAAAGACAGACAGAGACAACGGCAGATAGAGACAATGGCAGATAGAGACAATGGCAGATAGAGACAAAGACAGACAGAGACAACGGCAGACAGAGACAATGGCAGATAGAGACAATGGCAGATAGAGACAAAGACAGACAGAGACAACGGCAGATAGAGACAATGGCAGATAGAGATAGACCGAAACAATGGCAGACAGAGACATAGACAGACAGAGACAAAGACAGACAGAGACAACGGCAGATAGAGACAAAGACAGACAGAGACAACGGCAGATAGAGACAATGGCAGATAGAGACATAGACAGACAGAGACAAAGACAGACAGAGACAAAGACAGACAGAGACAACGGCAGATGGAGACAAAGACAGACAGAGACAAAGACAGACAGAGACAAAGACAGACAGAGACAACGGCAGATAGAGACAAAGACAGACAGAGACAACGGCAGATAGAGACAATGGCAGATAGAGACAAAGAAAGACAGAGACAAAGACAGACAAAGACAATGGCAGATAGAGATAGACCGAAACAATGGCAGACAGAGACAAAGACAGACAGAGACAATGGCAGATAGAGACAAAGACAGACAGAGACAATGGCAGATAGAGACAATGGCAGATAGAGACAAAGACAGACAGAGACAATGGCAGATAGAGATAGAGAGAAACAATGGCAGACAGAGACAAAGACAGACAGAGACAACGGCAGATAGAGACAATGGCAGACAGAGACAAAGACAGACAGAGACAATGGCCGATAGAGACAAAGACAGACAGAGACAATGGCAGATAGAGACAATGGCAGATAGAGACAAAGACATACAGAGACAATGGCAGATAGAGACAAAGACAGACAGAGACAATGGCAGATAGAGACAAAAAAAGACAGAGACAATGGCAGATAGAGACAGACAGAAACAATGGCAGACAGAGACAAAGACAGACAGAGACAATGGCAGATAGAGATAGACAGAAACAATGGCAGACAGAGACAAAGACAGACAGGGACATTGGCAGATAGAGACAATAGCAGATAGAGACAAAGACAGACAGAGACAATGGCAGATAGAGACAATGGCAGATAGAGACAAAGACAGACAGAGACAATGGCAGATAGAGATAGACAGAAACAATGGCAGACAGAGACAAAGACAGACAGAGACAATGGCAGATAGAGACAAAGACAGACAGAGACAATGGCAGATAGAGACAATGGCAGACAGAGACAAAGACAGACAGAGACAATGGCTGATAGAGACAAAAACAGACAGAGACAACGGCAGATAGAGACAAATGGCAGATAGAGACAAAGACAGACAGAGACAATGGCAGATAGAGACAATGGCAGATAGAGATAGACCGAAACAATGGCAGACAGAGACAAAGACAGACAGAGACAACGGCAGATAGAGACAAAGACAGACAGAGACAACGGCAGATAGAGACAATGGCAGATAGAGACAAAGAAAGACAGAGACAAAGACAGACAAAGACAATGGCAGATAGAGATAGACCGAAACAATGGCAGACAGAGACAAAGACAGACAGAGACAATGGCAGATAGAGAAAAAGACAGACAGAGACAATGGCAGATAGAGACAATGGCAGATAGAGACAAAGACAGACAGAGGCAATGGCAGATAGAGATAGACAGAAACAATGGCAGACAGAGACAAAGACAGACAGAGACAACGGCAGATAGAGACAATGGCAGACAGAGACAAAGACAGACAGAGACAATGGCCGATAGAGACAAAGACAGACAGAGACAATGGCAGATAGAGACAATGGCAGATAGAGACAAAGACAGACAGAGACAATGGCAGATAGAGACAAAGACAGACAGAGACAATGGCAGATAGAGACAAAGGATGACAGAGACAATGGCAGATAGAGACAGACAGAAACAATGGCAGACAGAGACAAAGACAGACAGAGACAATGGCAGATAGAGATAGACAGAAACAATGGCAGACAGAGACAAAGACAGACAGAGACATTGGCAGATAGAGACAATAGCAGATAGAGACAAAGACAGACAGAGACAATGGCAGATAGAGACAATGGCAGATAGAGACAAAGACAGACAGAGACAATGGCAGATAGAGATAGACAGAAACAATGGCAGACAGAGACAAAGACAGACAGAGACAATGGCAGATAGAGACAAAGACAGACAGAGACAATGGCAGATAGAGACAATGGCAGACAGAGACAAAGACAGACAGAGACAATGGCAGATAGAGACAAAGACACACAGAGACAATGGCAGATAGAGACAACGGCAGACAGAGACAACGGCAGATAGAGACAATGGCAGATAGAGACAATGGCAGATAGAGACAATGGCAGATAGAGATAGACCGAGACAATGGCAGACAGAGACATAGACAGACAGAGACAAAGACAGACAGAGACAACGGCAGATAGAGACAAAGACAGACAGAGACAACGGCAGATAGAGACAATGGCAGATAGAGACATAGACAGACAGAGACAAAGACAGACAGAGACAAAGACAGACAGAGACAACGGCAGATAGAGACAAAGACAGACAGAGACAAAGACAGACAGAGACAAAGACAGACAGAGACAACGGCAGATAGAGACAAAGACAGACAGAGACAACGGCAGATAGAGACAATGGCAGATAGAGACAAAGACAGACAGAGACAAAGAAAGACAGAGACAAAGACAGACAAAGACAATGGCAGATAGAGATAGACCGAAACAATGGCAGACAGAGACAAAGACAGACAGAGACAATGGCAGATAGAGACAAAGACAGACAGAGACAATGGCAGATAGAGACAATGGCAGATAGAGACAAAGACAGACAGAGACAATGGCAGATAGAGATAGACAGAAACAATGGCAGACAGAGACAAAGACAGACAGAGACAACGGCAGATAGAGACAATGGCAGACAGAGACAAAGACAGACAGAGACAATGGCCGATAGAGACAAAGACAGACAGAGACAATGGCAGATAGAGACAATGGCAGATAGAGACAAAGAAAGACAGAGACAATGGCAGATAGAGACAAAGACAGACAGAGACAATGGCAGATAGAGACAAAGAAAGACAGAGACAATGGCAGATAGAGACAGACAGAAACAATGGCAGACAGAGACAAAGACAGACAGAGACAATGGCAGATAGAGATAGACAGAAACAATGGCAGACAGAGACAAAGACAGACAGAGACAATGGCAGACAGAGACAATGGCAGATAGAGATAGACAGAAACAATGGCAGACAGAGACAAAGACAGACAGAGACAATGGCAGATAGAGACAAAGACAGACAGAGACAATGGCAGATAGAGACAACGGCAGATAGAGACAAAGACAGACAGAGACAATGGCAGATAGAGACAATGGCAGATAGAGACAATGGCAGATAGAGACAAAGACAGACAGAGACAACGGCAGATAGAGACAATGGCAGATAGAGATAGACCGAAACAATGGCAGACAGAGACATAGACAGACAGAGACAAAGACAGACAGAGACAACGGCAGATAGAGACAATGGCAGATAGAGACATAGACAGACAGAGACAATGGCAGATAGAGACAAAGACAGACAGAGACAACGGCAGATAGAGACAATGGCAGATAGAGATAGACCGAAACAATGGCAGACAGAGACAAAGACAGACAGAGACAATGGCAGACAGAGACAAAGACAGATAGAGATAGACAGAAACAATGGCAGACAGAGACAAAGACAGACAGAGACAATGGCAGATAGAGACAAAGACAGACAGAGACAATGGCAGATAGAGACAATGGCAGATAGAGACAAAGACAGACAGAGACAATGGCAGATAGAGACAATGGCAGATAGAGACAAAGACAGACAGAGACAATGGCAGATAGAGACAATGGCAGATAGAGACAAAGACAGACAGAGACAACGGCAGATAGAGACAATGGCAGATAGAGACAATGGCAGATAGAGACAAAGACAGACAGAGACAACGGCAGACAGAGACAATGGCAGATAGAGACAATGGCAGATAGAGACAAAGACAGACAGAGACAACGGCAGATAGAGACAATGGCAGATAGAGATAGACCGAAACAATGGCAGACAGAGACATAGACAGACAGAGACAAAGACAGACAGAGACAACGGCAGATAGAGACAAAGACAGACAGAGACAACGGCAGATAGAGACAATGGCAGATAGAGACATAGACAGACAGAGACAAAGACAGACAGAGACAAAGACAGACAGAGACAACGGCAGATGGAGACAAAGACAGACAGAGACAAAGACAGACAGAGACAAAGACAGACAGAGACAACGGCAGATAGAGACAAAGACAGACAGAGACAACGGCAGATAGAGACAATGGCAGATAGAGACAAAGAAAGACAGAGACAAAGACAGACAAAGACAATGGCAGATAGAGATAGACCGAAACAATGGCAGACAGAGACAAAGACAGACAGAGACAATGGCAGATAGAGACAAAGACAGACAGAGACAATGGCAGATAGAGACAATGGCAGATAGAGACAAAGACAGACAGAGACAATGGCAGATAGAGATAGACAGAAACAATGGCAGACAGAGACAAAGACAGACAGAGACAACGGCAGATAGAGACAATGGCAGACAGAGACAAAGACAGACAGAGACAATGGCCGATAGAGACAAAGACAGACAGAGACAATGGCAGATAGAGACAATGGCAGATAGAGACAAAGACATACAGAGACAATGGCAGATAGAGACAAAGACAGACAGAGACAATGGCAGATAGAGACAAAAAAAGACAGAGACAATGGCAGATAGAGACAGACAGAAACAATGGCAGACAGAGACAAAGACAGACAGAGACAATGGCAGATAGAGATAGACAGAAACAATGGCAGACAGAGACAAAGACAGACAGAGACATTGGCAGATAGAGACAATAGCAGATAGAGACAAAGACAGACAGAGACAATGGCAGATAGAGACAATGGCAGATAGAGACAAAGACAGACAGAGACAATGGCAGATAGAGATAGACAGAAACAATGGCAGACAGAGACAAAGACAGACAGAGACAATGGCAGATAGAGACAAAGACAGACAGAGACAATGGCAGATAGAGACAATGGCAGACAGAGACAAAGACAGACAGAGACAATGGCTGATAGAGACAAAAACAGACAGAGACAACGGCAGATAGAGACAAATGGCAGATAGAGACAAAGACAGACAGAGACAATGGCAGATAGAGACAATGGCAGATAGAGATAGACCGAAACAATGGCAGACAGAGACAAAGACAGACAGAGACAACGGCAGATAGAGACAAAGACAGACAGAGACAACGGCAGATAGAGACAATGGCAGATAGAGACAAAGAAAGACAGAGACAAAGACAGACAAAGACAATGGCAGATAGAGATAGACCGAAACAATGGCAGACAGAGACAAAGACAGACAGAGACAATGGCAGATAGAGAAAAAGACAGACAGAGACAATGGCAGATAGAGACAATGGCAGATAGAGACAAAGACAGACAGAGACAATGGCAGATAGAGATAGACAGAAACAATGGCAGACAGAGACAAAGACAGACAGAGACAACGGCAGATAGAGACAATGGCAGACAGAGACAAAGACAGACAGAGACAATGGCCGATAGAGACAAAGACAGACAGAGACAATGGCAGATAGAGACAATGGCAGATAGAGACAAAGACAGACAGAGACAATGGCAGATAGAGACAAAGACAGACAGAGACAATGGCAGATAGAGACAAAGAAAGACAGAGACAATGGCAGATAGAGACAGACAGAAACAATGGCAGACAGAGACAAAGACAGACAGAGACAATGGCAGATAGAGATAGACAGAAACAATGGCAGACAGAGACAAAGACAGACAGAGACAATGGCAGATAGAGACAATGGCAGATAGAGACAAAGACAGACAGAGACAATGGCAGATAGAGATAGACAGAAACAATGGCAGACAGAGACAAAGACAGACAGAGACAATGGCAGATAGAGACAAAGACAGACAGAGACAATGGCAGATAGAGACAATGGCAGACAGAGACAAAGACAGACAGAGACAATGGCCGATAGAGACAAAAACAGACAGAGACAACGGCAGATAGAGACAAATGGCAGATAGAGACAAAGACAGACAGAGACAATGGCAGATAGAGACAATGGCAGATAGAGATAGACCGAAACAATGGCAGACAGAGACAAAGACAGACAGAGACAACGGCAGATAGAGACAAAGACAGACAGAGACAACGGCAGATAGAGACAATGGCAGACAGAGACAAAGACAGACAGAGACAATGGCAGATAGAGACAAAGACAGACAGAGACAATGGCAGATAGAGACAACGGCAGACAGAGACAACGGCAGATAGAGACAATGGCAGATAGAGACAATGGCAGATAGAGACAAAGACAGACAGAGACAACGGCAGATAGAGACAATGGCAGATAGAGATAGACCGAGACAATGGCAGACAGAGACATAGACAGACAGAGACAAAGACAGACAGAGACAACGGCAGATAGAGACAAAGACAGACAGAGACAACGGCAGATAGAGACAATGGCAGATAGAGACATAGACAGACAGAGACAAAGACAGACAGAGACAAAGACAGACAGAGACAACGGCAGATAGAGACAAAGACAGACAGAGACAAAGACAGACAGAGACAAAGACAGACAGAGACAACGGCAGATAGAGACAAAGACAGACAGAGACAACGGCAGATAGAGACAATGGCAGATAGAGACAAAGACAGACAGAGACAAAGAAAGACAGAGACAAAGACAGACAAAGACAATGGCAGATCGAGATAGACCGAAACAATGGCAGACAGAGACAAAGACAGACAGAGACAATGGCAGATAGAGACAAAGACAGACAGAGACAATGGCAGATAGAGACAATGGCAGATAGAGACAAAGACAGACAGAGACAATGGCAGATAGAGATAGACAGAAACAATGGCAGACAGAGACAAAGACAGACAGAGACAACGGCAGATAGAGACAATAGCAGACAGAGACAAAGACAGACAGAGACAATGGCCGATAGAGACAAAGACAGACAGAGACAATGGCAGATAGAGACAATGGCAGATAGAGACAAAGACAGACAGAGACAATGGCAGATAGAGACAAAGACAGACAGAGACAATGGCAGATAGAGACAAAGAAAGACAGAGACAATGGCAGATAGAGACAGACAGAAACAATGGCAGACAGAGACAAAGACAGACAGAGACAATGGCAGATAGAGATAGACAGAAACAATGGCAGACAGAGACAAAGACAGACAGAGACAATGGCAGACAGA
The DNA here is from genome assembly GCA_959347315.1 of Bimastos eiseni. Classification (NCBI taxonomy): domain Eukaryota; kingdom Metazoa; phylum Annelida; class Clitellata; order Crassiclitellata; family Lumbricidae; genus Bimastos; species Bimastos eiseni. Next base: position 35,993 of record OY365818.1, read on the forward strand.
GACAATGGCAGATAGAGATAGACAGAAACAATGGCAGACAGAGACAAAGACAGACAGAGACAATGGCAGATAGAGACAAAGACAGACAGAGACAATGGCAGATAGAGACAACGGCAGATAGAGACAAAGACAGACAGAGACAATGGCAGATAGAGACAATGGCAGATAGAGACAATGGCAGATAGAGACAAAGACAGACAGAGACAACGGCAGATAGAGACAATGGCAGATAGAGATAGACCGAAACAATGGCAGACAGAGACATAGACAGACAGAGACAAAGACAGACAGAGACAACGGCAGATAGAGACAAAGACAGACAGAGACAACGGCAGATAGAGACAATGGCAGATAGAGACATAGACAGACAGAGACAATGGCAGATAGAGACAAAGACAGACAGAGACAACGGCAGATAGAGACAATGGCAGATAGAGATAGACCGAAACAATGGCAGACAGAGACAAAGACAGACAGAGACAATGGCAGACAGAGACAATGGCAGATAGAGATAGACAGAAACAATGGCAGACAGAGACAAAGACAGACAGAGACAATGGCAGATAGAGACAAAGACAGACAGAGACAATGGCAGATAGAGACAACGGCAGATAGAGACAAAGACAGACAGAGACAATGGCAGATAGAGACAATGGCAGATAGAGACAACGGCAGATAGAGACAAAGACAGACAGAGACAATGGCAGATAGAGACAAAGACAGACAGAGACAACGGCAGATAGAGACAATGGCAGATAGAGACAACAACAGACAGAGACAATGGCAGATAGAGACAATGGCAGATAGAGACAAAGACAGACAGAGACAATGGCAGATAGAGACAATGGCAGATAGAGACAAAGACAGACAGAGACAACGGCAGATAGAGACAATGGCAGATAGAGACAATGGCAGATAGAGACAAAGACAGACAGAGACAACGGCAGATAGAGACAATGGCAGATAGAGACAATGGCAGATAGAGACAAAGACAGACAGAGACAACGGCAGATAGAGACAATGGCAGATAGAGATAGACCGAAACAATGGCAGACAGAGACATAGACAGACAGAGACAATGGCCGATAGAGACAAAGACAGACAGAGACAATGGCAGATAGAGACAATGGCAGATAGAGACAAAGACAGACAGAGACAATGGCAGATAGAGACAAAGACAGACAGAGACAATGGCAGATAGAGACAAAGAAAGACAGAGACAATGGCAGATAGAGACAGACAGAAACAATGGCAGACAGAGACAAAGACAGACAGAGACAATGGCAGATAGAGATAGACAGAAACAATGGCAGACAGAGACAAAGACAGACAGAGACATTGGCAGATAGAGACAATAGCAGATAGAGACAAAGACAAACAGAGACAATGGCAGATAGAGACAATGGCAGATAGAGACAAAGACAGACAGAGACAATGGCAGATAGAGATAGACAGAAACAATGGCAGACAGAGACAAAGACAGACAGAGACAATGTCAGATAGAGACAAAGACAGACAGAGACAATGGCAGATAGAGACAATGGCAGACAGAGACAAAGACAGACAGAGACAATGGCCGATAGAGACAAAAACAGACAGAGACAACGGCAGATAGAGACAAATGGCAGATAGAGACAAAGACAGACAGAGACAATGGCAGATAGAGACAATGGCAGATAGAGATAGACCGAAACAATGGCAGACAGAGACAAAGACAGACAGAGACAACGGCAGATAGAGACAAAGACAGACAGAGACAACGGCAGATAGAGACAATGGCAGACAGAGACAAAGACAGACAGAGACAATGGCAGATAGAGACAAAGACAGACAGAGACAAAGGCAGATAGAGACAACGGCAGACAGAGACAACGGCAGATAGAGACAATGGCAGATAGAGACAATGGCAGATAGAGACAAAGACAGACAGAGACAACGGCAGATAGAGACAATGGCAGATAGAGATAGACCGAGACAATGGCAGACAGAGACATAGACAGACAGAGACAAAGACAGACAGAGACAACGGCAGATAGAGACAAAGACAGACAGAGACAACGGCAGATAGAGACAATGGCAGATAGAGACATAGACAGACAGAGACAATGGCAGATAGAGACAAAGACAGACAGAGACAACGGCAGATAGAGACAATGGCAGATAGAGATAGACCGAAACAATGGCAGACAGAGACAAAGACAGACAGAGACAACGGCAGATAGAGACAATGGCAGATAGAGATAGACCGAAACAATGGCAGACAGAGACAAAGACAGACAGAGACAACGGCAGATAGAGACAAAGACAGACAGAGACAATGGCAGATAGAGACAACGGCAGATAGAGACAAAGACAGACAGAGACAATGATAGATAGAGACAATGGCAGATAGAGACAACGGCAGATAGAGACAAAGACAGACAGAGACAATAGCAGATAGAGACAAAGACAGACAGAGACAATGGCAGATAGAGACAATGGCAGATAGAGACAATGGCAGATAGAGACAAAGACAGACAGAGACAACGGCAGATAGAGACAATGGCATATAGAGACAACGGCAGATAGAGACAAAGACAGACAGAGACAACGGCAGATAGAGACAATGGCAGATAGAGACAATGGCAGATAGAGACAAAGACAGACAGAGACAATGGCAGATAGAGACAATGGCAGATAGAGATAGACCGAAACAATGGCAGACAGAGACATAGACAGCCAGAGACAAAGACAGACAGAGACAACGGCAGATAGAGACAAAGACAGACAGAGACAATGGCAGATAGAGACAATGGCAGATAGAGATAGACCGAAACAATGGCAGACAGAGACATAGACAGCCAGAGACAAAGACAGACAGAGACAACGGCAGATAGAGACAAAGACAGACAGAGACAACGGCAGATAGAGACAATGGCAGATAGAGACATAGACAGACAGAGACAATGGCAGACAGAGACAAAGACAGACAGAGACAATGGCAGATAGAGATAGACAGAAACAATGGCAGACAGAGACAAAGACAGACAGAGACAATGGCAGATAGAGATAGACAGAAACAATGGCAGACAGAGACAAAGACAGACAGAGACAACGGCAGATAGAGACAATGGCAGATAGAGACATAGACAGACAGAGACAATGGCAGATAGAGACAAAGACAGACAGAGACAACGGCAGATAGAGACAATGGCAGATAGAGATAGACCGAAACAATGGCAGACAGAGACAAAGACAGACAGAGACAACGGCAGATAGAGACAATGGCAGATAGAGATAGACCGAAACAATGGCAGACAGAGACAAAGACAGACAGAGACAACGGCAGATAGAGACAAAGACAGACAGAGACAATGGCAGATACAGACAAAGACAGACAGAGACAACGGCAGATAGAGACAAAGACAGACAGAGACAATGGCAGACTGAGACAATGGCAGATAGAGATAGACAGAAACAATGGCAGACAGAGACAAAGACAGACAGAGACAATGGCAGACAGAGACAAAGACAGACAGAGACAACGGCAGATAGAGACAATGGCAGATAGAGACAGTGGCAGATAGAAACAAAGACAGACAGAGACAACGGCAGATAGAGACAATGGCAGATAGAGACAATGGCAGATAGAGGCAAAGACAGATAGAGACAATGGCAGATAGAGACAATGGCAGATAGAGATAGACAGAAACAATGGCAGACAGAGACAAAGACAGACAGAGACAATGGCAGACAGAGACAATGGCAGATAGAGATAGACCGAAACAATGGCAGACAGAGACAAAGACAGACAGAGACAACGGCAGATAGAGACAATGGCAGACAGAGACAAAGACAGACAGAGACAATGGCAGATAGAGACAAAGACAGACAGAGACAATGGCAGATAGAGACAATGGCAGATAGAGATAGACAGAAACAATGGCAGACAGAGACAAAGACAGACAGAGACAATGGCAGACAGAGACAATGGCAGATAGAGATCGACAGAAACAATGGCAGACAGAGACAAAGACAGACAGAGACAATGGCAGATAGAGACAATGGCAGATAGAGATAGACAGAGACAATGGCAGACAGAGACAAAGACAGACAGAGACAATGGCAGACAGAGACAATGGCAGATAGAGATAGACAGAAACAATGGCAGACAGAGACAAAGACAGACAGAGACAATGGCAGATAGAGACAAAGACAGACAGAGACAATGGCAGATAGAGACAACGGCAGATAGAGACAAAGACAGACAGAGACAATGGCAGATAGAGACAATGGCAGATAGAGACAACGGCAGATAGAGACAAAGACAGACAGAGACAATGGCAGATAGAGACAAAGACAGACAGAGACAACGGCAGATAGAGACAATGGCAGATAGAGATAGACCGAAACAATGGCAGACAGAGACAAAGACAGACAGAGACAACGGCAGATAGAGACAATGGCAGATAGAGATAGACCGAAACAATGGCAGACAGAGACAAAGACAGACAGAGACAACGGCAGATAGAGACAATGGCAGATAGAGACAATGGCAGATAGAGACAAAGACAGACAGAGACAACGGCAGACAGAGACAATGGCAGATAGAGACAATGGCAGATAGAGACAAAGACAGACAGAGACAATGGCAGATAGAGACAATGGCAGATAGAGACAAAGACAGACAGAGACAATGGCAGATAGAGACAATGGCAGATAGAGACAAAGACAGACAGAGACAACGGCAGATAGAGACAATGGCAGATAGAGACAATGGCAGATAGAGACAAAGACAGACAGAGACAACGGCAGACAGAGACAATGGCAGATAGAGACAATGGCAGATAGAGACAAAGACAGACAGAGACAACGGCAGATAGAGACAAAGACAGACAGAGACAACGGCAGATAGAGACAATGGCAGATAGAGACATAGACAGACAGAGACAAAGACAGACAGAGACAAAGACAGACAGAGACAACGGCAGATGGAGACAAAGACAGACAGAGACAAAGACAGACAGAGACAAAGACAGACAGAGACAACGGCAGATAGAGACAAAGACAGACAGAGACAACGGCAGATAGAGACAATGGCAGATAGAGACAAAGAAAGACAGAGACAAAGACAGACAAAGACAATGGCAGATAGAGATAGACCGAAACAATGGCAGACAGAGACAAAGACAGACAGAGACAATGGCAGATAGAGACAAAGACAGACAGAGACAATGGCAGATAGAGACAATGGCAGATAGAGACAAAGACAGACAGAGACAATGGCAGATAGAGATAGAGAGAAACAATGGCAGACAGAGACAAAGACAGACAGAGACAACGGCAGATAGAGACAATGGCAGACAGAGACAAAGACAGACAGAGACAATGGCCGATAGAGACAAAGACAGACAGAGACAATGGCAGATAGAGACAATGGCAGATAGAGACAAAGACATACAGAGACAATGGCAGATAGAGACAAAGACAGACAGAGACAATGGCAGATAGAGACAAAAAAAGACAGAGACAATAGCAGATAGAGACAGACAGAAACAATGGCAGACAGAGACAAAGACAGACAGAGACAATGGCAGATAGAGATAGACAGAAACAATGGCAGACAGAGACAAAGACAGACAGGGACATTGGCAGATAGAGACAATAGCAGATAGAGACAAAGACAGACAGAGACAATGGCAGATAGAGACAATGGCAGATAGAGACAAAGACAGACAGAGACAATGGCAGATAGAGATAGACAGAAACAATGGCAGACAGAGACAAAGACAGACAGAGACAATGGCAGATAGAGACAAAGACAGACAGAGACAATGGCAGATAGAGACAATGGCAGACAGAGACAAAGACAGACAGAGACAATGGCTGATAGAGACAAAAACAGACAGAGACAACGGCAGATAGAGACAAATGGCAGATAGAGACAAAGACAGACAGAGACAATGGCAGATAGAGACAATGGCAGATAGAGATAGACCGAAACAATGGCAGACAGAGACAAAGACAGACAGAGACAACGGCAGATAGAGACAAAGACAGACAGAGACAACGGCAGATAGAGACAATGGCAGATAGAGACAAAGAAAGACAGAGACAAAGACTGACAAAGACAATGGCAGATAGAGATAGACCGAAACAATGGCAGACAGAGACAAAGACAGACAGAGACAATGGCAGATAGAGAAAAAGACAGACAGAGACAATGGCAGATAGAGACAATGGCAGATAGAGACAAAGACAGACAGAGACAATGGCAGATAGAGATAGACAGAAACAATGGCAGACAGAGACAAAGACAGACAGAGACAACGGCAGATAGAGACAATGGCAGACAGAGACAAAGACAGACAGAGACAATGGCCGATAGAGACAAAGACAGACAGAGACAATGGCAGATAGAGACAATGGCAGATAGAGACAAAGACAGACAGAGACAATGGCAGATAGAGACAAAGACAGACAGAGACAATGGCAGATAGAGACAAAGAAAGACAGAGACAATGGCAGATAGAGACAGACAGAAACAATGGCAGACAGAGACAAAGACAGACAGAGACAATGGCAGATAGAGATAGACAGAAACAATGGCAGACAGAGACAAAGACAGACAGAGACATTGGCAGATAGAGACAATAGCAGATAGAGACAAAGACAGACAGAGACAATGGCAGATAGAGACAATGGCAGATAGAGACAAAGACAGACAGAGACAATGGCAGATAGAGATAGACAGAAACAATGGCAGACAGAGACAAAGACAGACAGAGACAATGGCAGATAGAGACAAAGACAGACAGAGACAATGGCAGATAGAGACAATGGCAGACAGAGACAAAGACAGACAGAGACAATGGCAGATAGAGACAAAGACAGACAGAGACAATGGCAGATAGAGACAACGGCAGACAGAGACAACGGCAGATAGAGACAATGGCAGATAGAGACAATGGCAGATAGAGACAAAGACAGACAGAGACAACGGCAGATAGAGACAATGGCAGATAGAGATAGACCGAGACAATGGCAGACAGAGACATAGACAGACAGAGACAAAGACAGACAGAGACAACGGCAGATAGAGACAAAGACAGACAGAGACAACGGCAGATAGAGACAATGGCAGATAGAGACATAGACAGACAGAGACAAAGACAGACAGAGACAAAGACAGACAGAGACAACGGCAGATAGAGACAAAGACAGACAGAGACAAAGACAGACAGAGACAAAGACAGACAGAGACAACGGCAGATAGAGACAAAGACAGACAGAGACAACGGCAGATAGAGACAATGGCAGATAGAGACAAAGACAGACAGAGACAAAGAAAGACAGAGACAAAGACAGACAAAGACAATGGCAGATAGAGATAGACCGAAACAATGGCAGACAGAGACAAAGACAGACAGAGACAATGGCAGATAGAGACAAAGACAGACAGAGACAATGGCAGATAGAGACAATGGCAGATAGAGACAAAGACAGACAGAGACAATGGCAGATAGAGATAGACAGAAACAATGGCAGACAGAGACAAAGACAGACAGAGACAACGGCAGATAGAGACAATGGCAGACAGAGACAAAGACAGACAGAGACAATGGCCGATAGAGACAAAGACAGACAGAGACAATGGCAGATAGAGACAATGGCAGATAGAGACAAAGACAGACAGAGACAATGGCAGATAGAGACAAAGACAGACAGAGACAATGGCAGATAGAGACAAAGAAAGACAGAGACAATGGCAGATAGAGACAGACAGAAACAATGGCAGACAGAGACAAAGACAGACAGAGACAATGGCAGATAGAGATAGACAGAAACAATGGCAGACAGAGACAAAGACAGACAGAGACAATGGCAGACAGAGACAATGGCAGATAGAGATAGACAGAAACAATGGCAGACAGAGACAAAGACAGACAGAGACAATGGCAGATAGAGACAAAAACAGACAGAGACAATGGCAGATAGAGACAACGGCAGATAGAGACAAAGACAGACAGAGACAATGGCAGATAGAGACAATGGCAGATAGAGACAATGGCAGATAGAGACAAAGACAGACAGAGACAACGGCAGATAGAGACAATGGCAGATAGAGATAGACCGAAACAATGGCAGACAGAGACATAGACAGACAGAGACAAAGACAGACAGAGACAACGGCAGATAGAGACAATGGCAGATAGAGACATAGACAGACAGAGACAATGGCAGATAGAGACAAAGACAGACAGAGACAACGGCAGATAGAGACAATGGCAGATAGAGATAGACCGAAACAATGGCAGACAGAGACAAAGACAGACAGAGACAATGGCAGACAGAGACAAAGACAGATAGAGATAGACAGAAACAATGGCAGACAGAGACAAAGACAGACAGAGACAATGGCAGATAGAGACAAAGACAGACAGAGACAATGGCAGATAGAGACAATGGCAGATAGAGACAAAGACAGACAGAGACAATGGCAGATAGAGACAATGGCAGATAGAGACAAAGACAGACAGAGACAATGGCAGATAGAGACAATGGCAGATAGAGACAAAGACAGACAGAGACAACGGCAGATAGAGACAATGGCAGATAGAGACAATGGCAGATAGAGACAAAGACAGACAGAGACAACGGCAGACAGAGACAATGGCAGATAGAGACAATGGCAGATAGAGACAAAGACAGACAGAGACAACGGCAGATAGAGACAATGGCAGATAGAGATAGACCGAAACAATGGCAGACAGAGACATAGACAGACAGAGACAAAGACAGACAGAGACAACGGCAGATAGAGACAAAGACAGACAGAGACAACGGCAGATAGAGACAATGGCAGATAGAGACATAGACAGACAGAGACAAAGACAGACAGAGACAAAGACAGACAGAGACAACGGCAGATGGAGACAAAGACAGACAGAGACAAAGACAGACAGAGACAAAGACAGACAGAGACAACGGCAGATAGAGACAAAGACAGACAGAGACAACGGCAGATAGAGACAATGGCAGATAGAGACAAAGAAAGACAGAGACAAAGACAGACAAAGACAATGGCAGATAGAGATAGACCGAAACAATGGCAGACAGAGACAAAGACAGACAGAGACAATGGCAGATAGAGACAAAGACAGACAGAGACAATGGCAGATAGAGACAATGGCAGATAGAGACAAAGACAGACAGAGACAATGGCAGATAGAGATAGACAGAAACAATGGCAGACAGAGACAAAGACAGACAGAGACAACGGCAGATAGAGACAATGGCAGACAGAGACAAAGACAGACAGAGACAATGGCCGATAGAGACAAAGACAGACAGAGACAATGGCAGATAGAGACAATGGCAGATAGAGACAAAGACATACAAAGACAATGGCAGATAGAGACAAAGACAGACAGAGACAATGGCAGATAGAGACAAAAAAAGACAGAGACAATGGCAGATAGAGACAGACAGAAACAATGGCAGACAGAGACAAAGACAGACAGAGACAATGGCAGATAGAGATAGACAGAAACAATGGCAGACAGAGACAAAGACAGACAGAGACATTGGCAGATAGAGACAATAGCAGATAGAGACAAAGACAGACAGAGACAATGGCAGATAGAGACAATGGCAGATAGAGACAAAGACAGACAGAGACAATGGCAGATAGAGATAGACAGAAACAATGGCAGACAGAGACAAAGACAGACAGAGACAATGGCAGATAGAGACAAAGACAGACAGAGACAATGGCAGATAGAGACAATGGCAGACAGAGACAAAGACAGACAGAGACAATGGCTGATAGAGACAAAAACAGACAGAGACAACGGCAGATAGAGACAAATGGCAGATAGAGACAAAGACAGACAGAGACAATGGCAGATAGAGACAATGGCAGATAGAGATAGACCGAAACAATGGCAGACAGAGACAAAGACAGACAGAGACAACGGCAGATAGAGACAAAGACAGACAGAGACAACGGCAAATAGAGACAATGGCAGATAGAGACAAAGAAAGACAGAGACAAAGACAGACAAAGACAATGGCAGATAGAGATAGACCGAAACAATGGCAGACAGAGACAAAGACAGACAGAGACAATGGCAGATAGAGAAAAAGACAGACAGAGACAATGGCAGATAGAGACAATGGCAGATAGAGACAAAGACAGACAGAGACAATGGCAGATAGAGATAGACAGAAACAATGGCAGACAGAGACAAAGACAGACAGAGACAACGGCAGATAGAGACAATGGCAGACAGAGACAAAGACAGACAGAGACAATGGCCGATAGAGACAAAGACAGACAGAGACAATGGCAGATAGAGACAATGGCAGATAGAGACAAAGACAGACAGAGACAATGGCAGATAGAGACAAAGACAGACAGAGACAATGGCAGATAGAGACAAAGAAAGACAGAGACAATGGCAGATAGAGACAGACAGAAACAATGGCAGACAGAGACAAAGACAGACAGAGACAATGGCAGATAGAGATAGACAGAAACAATGGCAGACAGAGACAAAGACAGACAGAGACAATGGCAGATAGAGACAATGGCAGATAGAGACAAAGACAGACAGAGACAATGGCAGATAGAGATAGACAGAAACAATGGCAGACAGAGACAAAGACAGACAGCGACAATGGCAGATAGAGACAAAGACAGACAGAGACAATGGCAGATAGAGACAATGGCAGACAGAGACAAAGACAGACAGAGACAATGGCCGATAGAGACAAAAACAGACAGAGACAACGGCAGATAGAGACAAATGGCAGATAGAGACAAAGACAGACAGAGACAATGGCAGATAGAGACAATGGCAGATAGAGATAGACCGAAACAATGGCAGACAGAGACAAAGACAGACAGAGACAACGGCAGATAGAGACAAAGACAGACAGAGACAACGGCAGATAGAGACAATGGCAGACAGAGACAAAGACAGACAGAGACAATGGCAGATAGAGACAAAGACAGACAGAGACAATGGCAGATAGAGACAACGGCAGACAGAGACAACGGCAGATAGAGACAATGGCAGATAGAGACAATGGCAGATAGAGACAAAGACAGACAGAGACAACGGCAGATAGAGACAATGGCAGATAGAGATAGACCGAGACAATGGCAGACAGAGACATAGACAGACAGAGACAAAGACAGACAGAGACAACGGCAGATAGAGACAAAGACAGACAGAGACAACGGCAGATAGAGACAATGGCAGATAGAGACATAGACAGACAGAGACAAAGACAGACAGAGACAAAGACAGACAGAGACAACGGCAGATAGAGACAAAGACAGACAGAGACAAAGACAGACAGAGACAAAGACAGACAGAGACAACGGCAGATAGAGACAAAGACAGACAGAGACAACGGCAGATAGAGACAATGGCAGATAGAGACAAAGACAGACAGAGACAAAGAAAGACAGAGACAAAGACAGACAAAGACAATGGCAGATAGAGATAGACCGAAACAATGGCAGACAGAGACAAAAACAGACAGAGACAATGGCAGATAGAGACAAAGACAGACAGAGACAATGGCAGATAGAGACAATGGCAGATAGAGACAAAGACAGACAGAGACAATGGCAGATAGAGATAGACAGAAACAATGGCAGACAGAGACAAAGACAGACAGAGACAACGGCAGATAGAGACAATAGCAGACAGAGACAAAGACAGACAGAGACAATGGCCGATAGAGACAAAGACAGACAGAGACAATGGCAGATAGAGACAATGGCAGATAGAGACAAAGACAGACAGAGACAATGGCAGATAGAGACAAAGACAGACAGAGACAATGGCAGATAGAGACAAAGAAAGACAGAGACAATGGCAGATAGAGACAGACAGAAACAATGGCAGACAGAGGCAAAGACAGACAGAGACAATGGCAGATAGAGATAGACAGAAACAATGGCAGACAGAGACAAAGACAGACAGAGACAATGGCAGACAGAGACAATGGCAGATAGAGATAGACAGAAACAATGGCAGACAGAGACAAAGACAGACAGAGACAATGGCAGATAGAGACAAAGACAGACAGAGACAATGGCAGATAGAGACAACGGCAGATAGAGACAAAGACAGACAGAGACAATGGCAGATAGAGACAATGGCAGATAGAGACAATGGCAGATAGAGACAAAGACAGACAGAGACAACGGCAGATAGAGACAATGGCAGATAGAGATAGACCGAAACAATGGCAGACAGAGACATAGACAGACAGAGACAAAGACAGACAGAGACAACGGCAGATAGAGACAAAGACAGACAGAGACAACGGCAGATAGAGACAATGGCAGATAGAGACATAGACAGACAGAGACAATGGCAGATAGAGACAAAGACAGACAGAGACAACGGCAGATAGAGACAATGGCAGATAGAGATAGACCGAAACAATGGCAGACAGAGACAAAGACAGACAGAGACAATGGCAGACAGAGACAATGGCAGATAGAGATAGACAGAAACAATGGCAGACAGAGACAAAGACAGACAGAGACAATGGCAGATAGAGACAAAGACAGACAGAGACAATGGCAGATAGAGACAACGGCAGATAGAGACAAAGACAGACAGAGACAATGGCAGATAGAGACAATGGCAGATAGAGACAACGGCAGATAGAGACAAAGACAGACAGAGACAATGGCAGATAGAGACAAAGACAGACAGAGACAACGGCAGATAGAGACAATGGCAGATAGAGACAACAACAGACAGAGACAATGGCAGATAGAGACAATGGCAGATAGAGACAAAGACAGACAGAGACAATGGCAGATAGAGACAATGGCAGATAGAGACAAAGACAGACACAGACAACGGCAGATAGAGACAATGGCAGATAGAGACAATGGCAGATAGAGACAAAGACAGACAGAGACAACGGCAGATAGAGACAATGGCAGATAGAGACAATGGCAGATAGAGACAAAGACAGACAGAGACAACGGCAGATAGAGACAATGGCAGATAGAGATAGACCGAAACAATGGCAGACAGAGACATAGACAGACAGAGACAATGGCCGATAGAGACAAAGACAGACAGAGACAATGGCAGATAGAGACAATGGCAGATAGAGACAAAGACAGACAGAGACAATGGCAGATAGAGACAAAGACAGACAGAGACAATGGCAGATAGAGACAAAGAAAGACAGAGACAATGGCAGATAGAGACAGACAGAAACAATGGCAGACAGAGACAAAGACAGACAGAGACAATGGCAGATAGAGATAGACAGAAACAATGGCAGACAGAGACAAAGACAGACAGAGACATTGGCAGATAGAGACAATAGCAGATAGAGACAAAGACAAACAGAGACAATGGCAGATAGAGACAATGGCAGATAGAGACAAAGACAGACAGAGACAATGGCAGATAGAGATAGACAGAAACAATGGCAGACAGAGACAAAGACAGACAGAGACAATGGCAGATAGAGACAAAGACAGACAGAGACAATGGCAGATAGAGACAATGGCAGACAGAGACAAAGACAGACAGAGACAATGGCCGATAGAGACAAAAACAGACAGAGACAACGGCAGATAGAGACAAATGGCAGATAGAGACAAAGACAGACAGAGACAATGGCAGATAGAGACAATGGCAGATAGAGATAGACCGAAACAATGGCAGACAGAGACAAAGACAGACAGAGACAACGGCAGATAGAGACAAAGACAGACAGAGACAACGGCAGATAGAGACAATGGCAGACAGAGACAAAGACAGACAGAGACAATGGCAGATAGAGACAAAGACAGACAGAGACAATGGCAGATAGAGACAACGGCAGACAGAGACAACGGCAGATAGAGACAATGGCAGATAGAGACAATGGCAGATAGAGACAAAGACAGACAGAGACAACGGCAGATAGAGACAATGGCAGATAGAGATAGACCGAGACAATGGCAGACAGAGACATAGACAGACAGAGACAAAGACAGACAGAGACAACGGCAGATAGAGACAAAGACAGACAGAGACAACGGCAGATAGAGACAATGGCAGATAGAGACATAGACAGACAGAGACAAAGACAGACAGAGACAAAGACAGACAGAGAAAACGGCAGATAGAGACAAAGACAGACAGAGACAACGGCAGATAGAGACAATGGCAGATAGAGACAAAGAAAGACAGAGACAAAGACAGACAAAGACAATGGCAGATAGAGATAGACCGAAACAATGGCAGACAGAGACAAAGACAGACAGAGACAATGGCAGATAGAGAAAAAGACAGACAGAGACAATGGCAGATAGAGACAATGGCAGATAGAGACAAAGACAGACAGAGACAATGGCAGATAGAGATAGACAGAAACAATGGCAGACAGAGACAAAGACAGACAGAGACAACGGCAGATAGAGACAATGGCAGACAGAGACAAAGACAGACAGAGACAATGGCCGATAGAGACAAAGACAGACAGAGACAATGGCAGATAGAGACAATGGCAGATAGAGACAAAGACAGACAGAGACAATGGCAGATAGAGACAAACACAGACAGAGACAATGGCAGATAGAGACAAAGAAAGACAGAGACAATGGCAGATAGAGACAGACAGAAACAATGGCAGACAGAGACAAAGACAGACAGAGACAATGGCAGATAGAGATAGACAGAAACAATGGCAGACAGAGACAAAGACAGACAGAGACATTGGCAGATAGAGACAATAGCAGATAGAGACAAAGACAGACAGAGACAATGGCAGATAGAGACAATGGCAGATAGAGACAAAGACAGACAGAGACAATGGCAGATAGAGATAGACAGAAACAATGGCAGACAGAGACAAAGACAGACAGAGACAATGGCAGACAGAGACAAAGACAGACAGAGACAATGGCCGATAGAGACAAAAACAGACAGAGACAACGGCAGATAGAGACAAATGGCAGATACAGACAAAGACAGACAGAGACAATGGCAGATAGAGACAATGGCAGATAGAGATAGACCGAAACAATGGCAGACAGAGACAAAGACAGACAGAGACAACGGCAGATAGAGACAAAGACAGACAGAGACAACGGCAGATAGAGACAATGGCAGACAGAGACAAAGACAGACAGAGACAATGGCAGATAGAGACAAAGACAGACAGAGACAATGGCAGATAGAGACAACGGCAGATAGAGACAAAGACAGACAGAGACAACGGCAGATAGAGACAAAGACAGACAGAGACAACGGCAGATAGAGACAATGGCAGATAGAGACAAAGAAAGACAGAGACAAAGACAGACAAAGACAATGGCAGATAGAGATAGACCGAAACAATGGCAGACAGAGACAAAGACAGACAGAGACAATGGCAGATAGAGACAAAGACAGACAGAGACAATGGCAGATAGAGACAATGGCAGATAGAGACAAAGACAGACAGAGACAATGGCAGATAGAGATAGACAGAAACAATGGCAGACAGAGACAAAGACAGACAGAGACAACGGCAGATAGAGACAATGGCAGACAGAGACAAAGACAGACAGAGACAATGGCCGATAGAGACAAAGACAGACAGAGACAATGGCAGATAGAGACAATGGCAGATAGAGACAAAGACAGACAGAGACAATGGCAGATAGAGACAAAGACAGACAGAGACAATGGCAGATAGAGACAAAGACAGACAGAGACAACGGCAGATAGAGACAATGGCAGATAGAGACAAAGAAAGACAGAGACAATGGCAGATAGAGACAGACAGAAACAATGGCAGACAGAGACAAAGACAGACAGAGACAATGGCAGATAGAGATAGACAGAAACAATGGCAGACAGAGACAAAGACAGACAGAGACAATGGCAGACAGAGACAATGGCAGATAGAGATAGACAGAAACAATGGCAGACAGAGACAAAGACAGACAGAGACAATGGCAGATAGAGACAAAGACAGACAGAGACAATGGCAGATAGAGACAACGGCAGATAGAGACAAAGACAGACAGAGACAATGGCAGATAGAGACAATGGCAGATAGAGACAACGGCAGATAGAGACAAAGACAGACAGAAACAATGGCAGATAGAGACAAAGACAGACAGAGACAACGGCAGATAGAGACAATGGCAGATAGAGACAACGACAGACAGAGACAATGGCAGATAGAGACAATGGCAGATAGAGACAAAGACAGACAGAGACAATGGCAGATAGAGACAATGGCAGATAGAGACAAAGACAGACAGAGACAACGGCAGATAGAGACAATGGCAGATAGAGACAATGGCAGATAGAGACAAAGACAGACAGAGACAACGGCAGATAGAGACAATGGCAGATAGAGACAATGGCAGATAGAGACAAAGACAGACAGAGACAACGGCAGATAGAGACAATGGCAGATAGAGATAGACCGAAACAATGGCAGACAGAGACATAGACAGACAGAGACAAAGACAGACAGAGACAACGGCAGATAGAGACAAAGACAGACAGAGACAACGGCAGATAGAGACAATGGCAGATAGAGACATAGACAGACAGAGACAATGGCAGATAGAGACAAAGACAGACAGAGACAACGGCAGATAGAGACAATGGCAGATAGAGATAGACCGAAACAATGGCAGACAGAGACAAAGACAGACAGAGACAACGGCAGATAGAGACAATGGCAGATAGAGATAGACCGAAACAATGGCAGACAGAGACAAAGACAGACAGAGACAACGGCAGATAGAGACAAAGACAGACAGAGACAATGGCAGATAGAGACAACGGCAGATAGAGACAAAGACAGACAGAGACAATGGCAGATAGAGACAATGGCAGATAGAGACAACGGCAGATAGAGACAAAGACAGACAGAGACAATAGCAGATAGAGACAAAGACAGACAGAGACAATGGCAGATAGAGACAATGGCAGATAGAGACAATGGCAGATAGAGACAAAGACAGACAGAGACAACGGCAGATAGAAACAATGGCAGATAGAGACAATGGCAGATAGAGACAAAGACAGACAGAGACAACGGCAGATAGAGACAATGGCAGATAGAGACAATGGCAGATAGAGACAAAGACAGACAGAGACAATGGCAGATAGAGACAATGGCAGATAGAGATAGACCGAAACAATGGCAGACAGAGACATAGACAGCCAGAGACAAAGACAGACAGAGACAACGGCAGATAGAGACAAAGACAGACAGAGACAACGGCAGATAGAGACAATGGCAGATAGAGACAATGGCAGATAGAGACAAAGACAGACAGAGACAACGGCAGATAGAGACAATTGCAGATAGAGATAGACCGAAACAATGGCAGTCAGAGACATAGACAGCCAGAGACAAAGACAGACAGAGACAACGGCAGATAGAGACAAAGACAGACAGAGACAACGGCAGATAGAGACAATGGCAGATAGAGACATAGACAGACAGAGACAATGGCAGACAGAGACAAAGACAGACAGAGACAATGGCAGATAGAGATAGACAGAAACAATGGCAGACAGAGACAAAGACAGACAGAGACAATGGCAGATAGAGATAGACAGAAACAATGGCAGACAGAGACAAAGACAGACAGAGACAACGGCAGATAGAGACAATGGCAGATAGAGACATAGACAGACAGAGACAATGGCAGATAGAGACAAAGACAGACAGAGACAACGGCAGATAGAGACAATGGCAGATAGAGATAGACCGAAACAATGGCAGACAGAGACAAAGACAGACAGAGACAACGGCAGATAGAGACAATGGCAGATAGAGATAGACCGAAACAATGGCAGACAGAGACAAAGACAGACAGAGACAACGGCAGATAGAGACAAAGACAGACAGAGACAATGGCAGATAGAGACAAAGACAGACAGAGACAACGGCAGATAGAGACAAAGACAGACAGAGACAATGGCAGACTGAGACAATGGCAGATAGAGATAGACAGAAACAATGGCAGACAGAGACAAAGACAGACAGAGACAATGGCAGACAGAGACAAAGACAGACAGAGACAACGGCAGATAGAGACAATGGCAGATAGAGACAGTGGCAGATAGAGACAAAGACAGACAGAGACAACGGCAGATAGAGACAATGGCAGATAGAGACAATGGCAGATAGAGACAAAGACAGATAGAGACAATGGCAGATAGAGACAATGGCAGATAGAGATAGACAGAAACAATGGCAGACAGAGACAAAGACAGACAGAGACAATGGCAGACAGAGACAATGGCAGATAGAGATAGACCGAAACAATGGCAGACAGAGACAAAGACAGACAGAGACAACGGCAGATAGAGACAAAGACAGACAGAGACAACGGCAGATAGAGACAATGGCAGACAGAGACAAAGACAGACAGAGACAATGGCAGATAGAGACAAAGACAGACAGAGACAATGGCAGATAGAGACAATGGCAGATAGAGATAGACAGAAACAATGGCAGACAGAGACAATGGCAGATAGAGACAATGGCAGATAGAGACAAAGACAGACAGAGATAGACAGAAACAATGGCAGACAGAGACAAAGACAGACAGAGACAATGGCAGATAGAGACAATGGCAGCAGATAGAGATAGACAGAGACAATGGCAGACAGAGACAAAGACAGACAGAGACAATGACAGACAGAGACAATGGCAGATAGAGATAGACAGAAACAATGGCAGACAGAGACAAATACAGACAGAGACAATGGCAGATAGAGACAAAGACAGACAGAGACAATGGCAGATAGAGACAACGGCAGATAGAGACAAAGACAGACAGAGACAATGGCAGATAGAGACAATGGCAGATAGAGACAACGGCAGATAGAGACAAAGACAGACAGAGACAATGGCAGATAGAGACAAAGACAGACAGAGACAACGGCAGATAGAGACAATGGCAGATAGAGACAAAGACAGACAGAGACAATGGCAGATAGAGACAATGGCAGATAGAGACAAAGACAGACAGAGACAATGGCAGATAGAGACAATGGCAGATAGAGACAAAGACAGACAGAGACAACGGCAGATAGAGACAATGGCAGATAGAGACAATGGCAGATAGAGACAAAGACAGACAGAGACAACGGCAGACAGAGACAATGGCAGATAGAGACAATGGCAGATAGAGACAAAGACAGACAGAGACAACGGCAGATAGAGACAATGGCAGATAGAGATAGACCGAAACAATGGCAGACAGAGACATAGACAGACAGAGACAAAGACAGAAAGAGACAACGGCAGATAGAGACAAAGACAGACAGAGACAACGGCAGATAGAGACAATGGCAGATAGAGACATAGACAGACAGAGACAAAGACAGACAGAGACAAAGACAGACAGAGACAACGGCAGATGGAGACAAAGACAGACAGAGACAAAGACAGACAGAGACAAAGACAGACAGAGACAACGGCAGATAGAGACAAAGACAGACAGAGACAACGGCAGATAGAGACAATGGCAGATAGAGACAAAGAAAGACAGAGACAAAGACAGACAAAGACAATGGCAGATAGAGATAGACCGAAACAATGGCAGACAGAGACAAAGACAGACAGAGACAATGGCAGATAGAGACAAAGACAGACAGAGACAATGGCAGATAGAGACAATGGCAGACAGAGACAAAGACAGACAGAGACAATGGCAGATAGAGATAGACAGAAACAATGGCAGACAGAGACAAAGACAGACAGAGACAACGGCAGATAGAGACAATGGCAGACAGAGACAAAGACAGACAGAGACAATGGCCGATAGAGACAAAGACAGACAGAGACAATGGCAGATAGAGACAATGGCAGATAGAGACAAAGACATACAGAGACAATGGCAGATAGAGACAAAGACAGACAGAGACAATGGCAGATAGAGACAAAAAAAGACAGAGACAATGGCAGATAGAGACAGACAGAAACAATGGCAGACAGAGACAAAGACAGACAGAGACAATGGCAGATAGAGATAGACAGAAACAATGGCAGACAGAGACAAAGACAGAAAGAGACATTGGCAGATAGAGACAATAGCAGATAGAGACAAAGACAGACAGAGACAATGGCAGATAGAGACAATGGCAGATAGAGACAAAGACAGACAGAGACAATGGCAGATAGAGATAGACAGAAACAATGGCAGACAGAGACAAAGACAGACAGAGACAATGGCAGATAGAGACAATGGCAGACAGAGACAAAGACAGACAAAGACAATGGCTGATAGAGACAAAAACAGACAGAGACAACGGCAGATAGAGACAAATGGCAGATAGAGACAAAGACAGACAGAGACAATGGCAGATAGAGACAATGGCAGATAGAGATAGACCGAAACAATGGCAGACAGAGACAAAGACAGACAGAGACAACGGCAGATAGAGACAAAGACAGACAGAGACAACGGCAGATAGAGACAATGGCAGATAGAGACAAAGAAAGACAGAGACAAAGACAGACAAAGACAATGGCAGATAAAGATGGACCGAAACAATGGCAGACAGAGACAAAGACAGACAGAGACAATGGCAGATAGAGAAAAAGACAGACAGAGACAATGGCAGATAGAGACAATAGCAGATAGAGACAAAGACAGACAGAGACAATGGCAGATAGAGATAGACAGAAACAATGGCAGACAGAGACAAAGACAGACAGAGACAACGGCAGATAGAGACAATGGCAGACAGAGACAAAGACAGACAGAGACAATGGCCGATAGAGACAAAGACAGACAGAGACAATGGCAGATAGAGACAATGGCAGATAGAGACAAAGACAGACAGAGACAATGGCAGATAGAGACAAAGACAGACAGAGACAATGGCAGATAGAGACAAAGAAAGACAGAGACAATGGCAGATAGAGACAGACAGAAACAATGGCAGACAGAGACAAAAACAGACAGAGACAATGGCAGATAGAGATAGACAGAAACAATGGCAGACAGAGACAAAGACAGACAGAGACATTGGCAGATAGAGACAATAGCAGATAGAGACAAAGACAGACAGAGACAATGGCAGATAGAGACAATGGCAGATAGAGACAAAGACAGACAGAGACAATGGCAGATAGAGATAGACAGAAACAATGGCAGACAGAGACAAAGACAGACAGAGACAATGGCAGATAGAGACAAAGACAGACAGAGACAATGGCAGATAGAGACAATGGCAGACAGAGACAAAGACAGACAGAGACAATGGCCGATAGAGACAAAAACAGACAGAGACAACGGCAGATAGAGACAAATGGCAGATAGAGACAAAGACAGACAGAGACAATGGCAGATAGAGACAATGGCAGATAGAGATAGACCGAAACAATGGCAGACAGAGACAAAGACAGACAGAGACAACGGCAGATAGAGACAAAGACAGACAGAGACAACGGCAGATAGAGACAATGGCAGACAGAGACAAAGACAGACAGAGACAATGGCAGATAGAGACAAAGACAGACAGAGACAATGGCAGATAGAGACAACGGCAGACAGAGACAACGGCAGATAGAGACAATGGCAGATAGAGACAATGGCAGATAGAGACAAAGACAGCCAGAGACAACGGCAGATAGAGACAATGGCAGATAGAGATAGACCGAGACAATGGCAGACAGAGACATAGACAGACAGAGACAAAGACAGACAGAGACAACGGCAGATAGAGACAAAGACAGACAGAGACAACGGCAGATAGAGACAATGGCAGATAGAGACATAGACAGACAGAGACAAAGACAGACAGAGACAAAGACAGACAGAGACAACGGCAGATAGAGACAAAGACAGACAGAGACAAAGACAGACAGAGACAAAGACAGACAGAGACAACGGCAGATAGAGACAAAGACAGATAGAGACAACGGCAGATAGAGACAATGGCAGATAGAGACAAAGAAAGATAGAGACAAAGACAGACAAAGACAATGGCAGATAGAGATAGACCGAAACAATGGCAGACAGAGACAAAGACAGACAGAGACAATGGCAGATAGAGACAAAGACAGACAGAGACAATGGCAGATAGAGACAATGGCAGATAGAGACAAAGACAGACAGAGACAATGGCAGATAGAGATAGACAGAAACAATGGCAGACAGAGACAAAGACAGACAGAGACAACGGCAGATAGAGACAATGGCAGACAGAGACAAAGACAGACAGAGACAATGGCCGATAGAGACAAAGACAGACAGAGACAATGGCAGATAGAGACAATGGCAGATAGAGACAAAGACAGACAGAGACAACGGCAGATAGAGACAATGGCAGACAGAGACAAAGACAGACAGAGACAATGGCAGATAGAGACAAAGAAAGACAGAGACAATGGCAGATAGAGACAGACAGAAACAATGGCAGACAGAGACAAAGACAGACAGAGACAATGGCAGATAGAGAAAAAGACAGACAGAGACAATGGCAGATAGAGACAATAGCAGATAGAGACAAAGACAGACAGAGACAATGGCAGATAGAGATAGACAGAAACAATGGCAGACAGAGACAAAGACAGACAGAGACAACGGCAGATAGAGACAATGGCAGACAGAGACAAAGACAGACAGAGACAATGGCCGATAGAGACAAAGACAGACAGAGACAATGGCAGATAGAGACAATGGCAGATAGAGACAAAGACAGACAGAGACAATGGCAGATAGAGACAAAGACAGACAGAGACAATGGCAGATAGAGACAAAGAAAGACAGAGACAATGGCAGATAGAGACAGACAGAAACAATGGCAGACAGAGACAAAAACAGACAGAGACAATGGCAGATAGAGATAGACAGAAACAATGGCAGACAGAGACAAAGACAGACAGAGACATTGGCAGATAGAGACAATAGCAGATAGAGACAAAGACAGACAGAGACAATGGCAGATAGAGACAATGGCAGATAGAGACAAAGACAGACAGAGACAATGGCAGATAGAGATAGACAGAAACAATGGCAGACAGAGACAAAGACAGACAGAGACAATGGCAGATAGAGACAAAGACAGACAGAGACAATGGCAGATAGAGACAATGGCAGACAGAGACAAAGACAGACAGAGACAATGGCCGATAGAGACAAAAACAGACAGAGACAACGGCAGATAGAGACAAATGGCAGATAGAGACAAAGACAGACAGAGACAATGGCAGATAGAGACAATGGCAGATAGAGATAGACCGAAACAATGGCAGACAGAGACAAAGACAGACAGAGACAACGGCAGATAGAGACAAAGACAGACAGAGACAACGGCAGATAGAGACAATGGCAGACAGAGACAAAGACAGACAGAGACAATGGCAGATAGAGACAAAGACAGACAGAGACAATGGCAGATAGAGACAACGGCAGACAGAGACAACGGCAGATAGAGACAATGGCAGATAGAGACAATGGCAGATAGAGACAAAGACAGCCAGAGACAACGGCAGATAGAGACAATGGCAGATAGAGATAGACCGAGACAATGGCAGACAGAGACATAGACAGACAGAGACAAAGACAGACAGAGACAACGGCAGATAGAGACAAAGACAGACAGAGACAACGGCAGATAGAGACAATGGCAGATAGAGACATAGACAGACAGAGACAAAGACAGACAGAGACAAAGACAGACAGAGACAACGGCAGATAGAGACAAAGACAGACAGAGACAAAGACAGACAGAGACAAAGACAGACAGAGACAACGGCAGATAGAGACAAAGACAGATAGAGACAACGGCAGATAGAGACAATGGCAGATAGAGACAAAGAAAGATAGAGACAAAGACAGACAAAGACAATGGCAGATAGAGATAGACCGAAACAATGGCAGACAGAGACAAAGACAGACAGAGACAATGGCAGATAGAGACAAAGACAGACAGAGACAATGGCAGATAGAGACAATGGCAGATAGAGACAAAGACAGACAGAGACAATGGCAGATAGAGATAGACAGAAACAATGGCAGACAGAGACAAAGACAGACAGAGACAACGGCAGATAGAGACAATGGCAGACAGAGACAAAGACAGACAGAGACAATGGCCGATAGAGACAAAGACAGACAGAGACAATGGCAGATAGAGACAATGGCAGATAGAGACAAAGACAGACAGAGACAACGGCAGATAGAGACAATGGCAGACAGAGACAAAGACAGACAGAGACAATGGCAGATAGAGACAAAGAAAGACAGAGACAATGGCAGATAGAGACAGACAGAAACAATGGCAGACAGAGACAAAGACAGACAGAGACAATGGCAGATAGAGATAGACAGAAACAATGGCAGACAGAGACAAAGACAGACAGAGACAATGGCAGACAGAGACAATGGCAGATAGAGATAGACAGAAACAATGGCAGACAGAGACAAAGACAGACAGAGACAATGGCAGATAGAGACAAAGACAGACAGAGACAATGGCAGATAGAGACAACGGCAGATAGAGACAAAGACAGACAGAGACAATGGCAGATAGAGACAATGGCAGATAGAGACAACGGCAGATAGAGACAAAGACAGACAGAGACAATGGCAGATAGAGACAAAGACAGACAGAGACAACGGCAGATAGAGACAATGGCAGATAGAGACAACGACAGACAGAGACAATGGCAGATAGAGACAATGGCAGATAGAGACAAAGACAGACAGAGACAATGGCAGATAGAGACAATGGCAGATAGAGACAAAGACAGACAGAGACAACGGCAGATAGAGACAATGGCAGATAGAGACAATGGCAGATAGAGACAAAGACAGACAGAGACAACGGCAGATAGAGACAATGGCAGATAGAGACAATGGCAGATAGAGACAAAGACAGACAGAGACAACGGCAGATAGAGACAATGGCAGATAGAGATAGACCGAAACAATGGCAGACAGAGACATAGACAGACAGAGACAAAGACAGACAGAGACAACGGCAGATAGAGACAAAGACAGACAGAGACAACGGCAGATAGAGACAATGGCAGATAGAGACATAGACAGACAGAGACAATGGCAGATTGAGACAAAGACAGACAGAGACAACGGCAGATAGAGACAATGGCAGATAGAGATAGACCGAAACAATGGCAGACAGAGACAAAGACAGACAGAGACAACGGCAGATAGAGACAATGGCAGATAGAGATAGACCGAAACAATGGCAGACAGAGACAAAGACAGACAGAGACAACGGCAGATAGAGACAAAGACAGACAGAGACAATGGCAGATAGAGACAACGGCAGATAGAGACAAAGACAGACAGAGACAATGGCAGATAGAGACAATGGCAGATAGAGACAACGGCAGATAGAGACAAAGACAGACAGAGACAATAGCAGATAGAGACAAAGACAGACAGAGACAATGGCAGATAGAGACAATGGCAGATAGAGACAACGGCAGATAGAGACAAAGACAGACAGAGACAACGGCAGATAGAGACAATGGCAGATAGAGACAATGGCAGATAGAGACAAAGAGAGACAGAGACAACGGCAGATAGAGACAATGGCAGATAGAGACAATGGCAGATAGAGACAAAGACAGACAGAGACAATGGCAGATAGAGACAATGGCAGATAGAGATAGACCGAAACAATGGCAGACAGAGACATAGACAGCCAGAGACAAAGACAGACAGAGACAACGGCAGATAGAGACAAAGACAGACAGAGACAACGGCAGATAGAGACAATGGCAGATAGAGACAATGGCAGATAGAGACAAAGACAGACAGAGACAACGGCAGATAGAGACAATGGCAGATAGAGACAAAGACAGACAGAGACAATGGCAGATAGAGATAGACAGAAACAATGGCAGACAGAGACAAAGACAGACAGAGACAACGGCAGATAGAGACAATGGCAGACAGAGACAAAGACAGACAGAGACAATGGCCGATAGAGACAAAGACAGACAGAGACAATGGCAGATAGAGACAATGGCAGATAGAGACAAAGACAGACAGAGACAACGGCAGATAGAGACAATGGCAGACAGAGACAAAGACAGACAGAGACAATGGCAGATAGAGACAAAGAAAGACAGAGACAATGGCAGATAGAGACAGACAGAAACAATGGCAGACAGAGACAAAGACAGACAGAGACAATGGCAGATAGAGATAGACAGAAACAATGGCAGACAGAGACAAAGACAGACAGAGACAATGGCAGACAGAGACAATGGCAGATAGAGATAGACAGAAACAATGGCAGACAGAGACAAAGACAGACAGAGACAATGGCAGATAGAGACAAAGACAGACAGAGACAATGGCAGATAGAGACAACGGCAGATAGAGACAAAGACAGACAGAGACAATGGCAGATAGAGACAATGGCAGATAGAGACAACGGCAGATAGAGACAAAGACAGACAGAGACAATGGCAGATAGAGACAAAGACAGACAGAGACAACGGCAGATAGAGACAATGGCAGATAGAGACAACGACAGACAGAGACAATGGCAGATAGAGACAATGGCAGATAGAGACAAAGACAGACAGAGACAATGGCAGATAGAGACAATGGCAGATAGAGACAAAGACAGACAGAGACAACGGCAGATAGAGACAATGGCAGATAGAGACAATGGCAGATAGAGACAAAGACAGACAGAGACAACGGCAGATAGAGACAATGGCAGATAGAGACAATGGCAGATAGAGACAAAGACAGACAGAGACAACGGCAGATAGAGACAATGGCAGATAGAGATAGACCGAAACAATGGCAGACAGAGACATAGACAGACAGAGACAAAGACAGACAGAGACAACGGCAGATAGAGACAAAGACAGACAGAGACAACGGCAGATAGAGACAATGGCAGATAGAGACATAGACAGACAGAGACAATGGCAGATTGAGACAAAGACAGACAGAGACAACGGCAGATAGAGACAATGGCAGATAGAGATAGACCGAAACAATGGCAGACAGAGACAAAGACAGACAGAGACAACGGCAGATAGAGACAATGGCAGATAGAGATAGACCGAAACAATGGCAGACAGAGACAAAGACAGACAGAGACAACGGCAGATAGAGACAAAGACAGACAGAGACAATGGCAGATAGAGACAACGGCAGATAGAGACAAAGACAGACAGAGACAATGGCAGATAGAGACAATGGCAGATAGAGACAACGGCAGATAGAGACAAAGACAGACAGAGACAATAGCAGATAGAGACAAAGACAGACAGAGACAATGGCAGATAGAGACAATGGCAGATAGAGACAACGGCAGATAGAGACAAAGACAGACAGAGACAACGGCAGATAGAGACAATGGCAGATAGAGACAATGGCAGATAGAGACAAAGAGAGACAGAGACAACGGCAGATAGAGACAATGGCAGATAGAGACAATGGCAGATAGAGACAAAGACAGACAGAGACAACGGCAGATAGAGACAAAGACAGACAGAGACAACGGCAGATAGAGACAATGGCAGATAGAGACATAGACAGACAGAGACAAAGACAGACAGAGACAAAGACAGACAGAGACAACGGCAGATAGAGACAAAGACAGACAGAGACAAAGACAGACAGAGACAAAGACAGACAGAGACAACGGCAGATAGAGACAAAGACAGATAGAGACAACGGCAGATAGAGACAATGGCAGATAGAGACAAAGAAAGATAGAGACAAAGACAGACAAAGACAATGGCAGATAGAGATAGACCGAAACAATGGCAGACAGAGACAAAGACAGACAGAGACAATGGCAGATAGAGACAAAGACAGACAGAGACAATGGCAGATAGAGACAATGGCAGATAGAGACAAAGACAGACAGAGACAATGGCAGATAGAGATAGACAGAAACAATGGCAGACAGAGACAAAGACAGACAGAGACAACGGCAGATAGAGACAATGGCAGACAGAGACAAAGACAGACAGAGACAATGGCCGATAGAGACAAAGACAGACAGAGACAATGGCAGATAGAGACAATGGCAGATAGAGACAAAGACAGACAGAGACAACGGCAGATAGAGACAATGGCAGACAGAGACAAAGACAGACAGAGACAATGGCAGATAGAGACAAAGAAAGACAGAGACAATGGCAGATAGAGACAGACAGAAACAATGGCAGACAGAGACAAAGACAGACAGAGACAATGGCAGATAGAGATAGACAGAAACAATGGCAGACAGAGACAAAGACAGACAGAGACAATGGCAGACAGAGACAATGGCAGATAGAGATAGACAGAAACAATGGCAGACAGAGACAAAGACAGACAGAGACAATGGCAGATAGAGACAAAGACAGACAGAGACAATGGCAGATAGAGACAACGGCAGATAGAGACAAAGACAGACAGAGACAATGGCAGATAGAGACAATGGCAGATAGAGACAACGGCAGATAGAGACAAAGACAGACAGAGACAATGGCAGATAGAGACAAAGACAGACAGAGACAACGGCAGATAGAGACAATGGCAGATAGAGACAACGACAGACAGAGACAATGGCAGATAGAGACAATGGCAGATAGAGACAAAGACAGACAGAGACAATGGCAGATAGAGACAATGGCAGATAGAGACAAAGACAGACAGAGACAACGGCAGATAGAGACAATGGCAGATAGAGACAATGGCAGATAGAGACAAAGACAGACAGAGACAACGGCAGATAGAGACAATGGCAGATAGAGACAATGGCAGATAGAGACAAAGACAGACAGAGACAACGGCAGATAGAGACAATGGCAGATAGAGATAGACCGAAACAATGGCAGACAGAGACATAGACAGACAGAGACAAAGACAGACAGAGACAACGGCAGATAGAGACAAAGACAGACAGAGACAACGGCAGATAGAGACAATGGCAGATAGAGACATAGACAGACAGAGACAATGGCAGATTGAGACAAAGACAGACAGAGACAACGGCAGATAGAGACAATGGCAGATAGAGATAGACCGAAACAATGGCAGACAGAGACAAAGACAGACAGAGACAACGGCAGATAGAGACAATGGCAGATAGAGATAGACCGAAACAATGGCAGACAGAGACAAAGACAGACAGAGACAACGGCAGATAGAGACAAAGACAGACAGAGACAATGGCAGATAGAGACAACGGCAGATAGAGACAAAGACAGACAGAGACAATGGCAGATAGAGACAATGGCAGATAGAGACAACGGCAGATAGAGACAAAGACAGACAGAGACAATAGCAGATAGAGACAAAGACAGACAGAGACAATGGCAGATAGAGACAATGGCAGATAGAGACAACGGCAGATAGAGACAAAGACAGACAGAGACAACGGCAGATAGAGACAATGGCAGATAGAGACAATGGCAGATAGAGACAAAGAGAGACAGAGACAACGGCAGATAGAGACAATGGCAGATAGAGACAATGGCAGATAGAGACAAAGACAGACAGAGACAATGGCAGATAGAGACAATGGCAGATAGAGATAGACCGAAACAATGGCAGACAGAGACATAGACAGCCAGAGACAAAGACAGACAGAGACAACGGCAGATAGAGACAAAGACAGACAGAGACAACGGCAGATAGAGACAATGGCAGATAGAGACAATGGCAGATAGAGACAAAGACAGACAGAGACAACGGCAGATAGAGACAATGGCAGATAGAGACAAAGACAGACAGAGACAATGGCAGATAGAGATAGACAGAAACAATGGCAGACAGAGACAAAGACAGACAGAGACAACGGCAGATAGAGACAATGGCAGACAGAGACAAAGACAGACAGAGACAATGGCCGATAGAGACAAAGACAGACAGAGACAATGGCAGATAGAGACAATGGCAGATAGAGACAAAGACAGACAGAGACAACGGCAGATAGAGACAATGGCAGACAGAGACAAAGACAGACAGAGACAATGGCAGATAGAGACAAAGAAAGACAGAGACAATGGCAGATAGAGACAGACAGAAACAATGGCAGACAGAGACAAAGACAGACAGAGACAATGGCAGATAGAGATAGACAGAAACAATGGCAGACAGAGACAAAGACAGACAGAGACAATGGCAGACAGAGACAATGGCAGATAGAGATAGACAGAAACAATGGCAGACAGAGACAAAGACAGACAGAGACAATGGCAGATAGAGACAAAGACAGACAGAGACAATGGCAGATAGAGACAACGGCAGATAGAGACAAAGACAGACAGAGACAATGGCAGATAGAGACAATGGCAGATAGAGACAACGGCAGATAGAGACAAAGACAGACAGAGACAATGGCAGATAGAGACAAAGACAGACAGAGACAACGGCAGATAGAGACAATGGCAGATAGAGACAACGACAGACAGAGACAATGGCAGATAGAGACAATGGCAGATAGAGACAAAGACAGACAGAGACAATGGCAGATAGAGACAATGGCAGATAGAGACAAAGACAGACAGAGACAACGGCAGATAGAGACAATGGCAGATAGAGACAATGGCAGATAGAGACAAAGACAGACAGAGACAACGGCAGATAGAGACAATGGCAGATAGAGACAATGGCAGATAGAGACAAAGACAGACAGAGACAACGGCAGATAGAGACAATGGCAGATAGAGATAGACCGAAACAATGGCAGACAGAGACATAGACAGACAGAGACAAAGACAGACAGAGACAACGGCAGATAGAGACAAAGACAGACAGAGACAACGGCAGATAGAGACAATGGCAGATAGAGACATAGACAGACAGAGACAATGGCAGATTGAGACAAAGACAGACAGAGACAACGGCAGATAGAGACAATGGCAGATAGAGATAGACCGAAACAATGGCAGACAGAGACAAAGACAGACAGAGACAACGGCAGATAGAGACAATGGCAGATAGAGATAGACCGAAACAATGGCAGACAGAGACAAAGACAGACAGAGACAACGGCAGATAGAGACAAAGACAGACAGAGACAATGGCAGATAGAGACAACGGCAGATAGAGACAAAGACAGACAGAGACAATGGCAGATAGAGACAATGGCAGATAGAGACAACGGCAGATAGAGACAAAGACAGACAGAGACAATAGCAGATAGAGACAAAGACAGACAGAGACAATGGCAGATAGAGACAATGGCAGATAGAGACAACGGCAGATAGAGACAAAGACAGACAGAGACAACGGCAGATAGAGACAATGGCAGATAGAGACAATGGCAGATAGAGACAAAGAGAGACAGAGACAACGGCAGATAGAGACAATGGCAGATAGAGACAATGGCAGATAGAGACAAAGACAGACAGAGACAATGGCAGATAGAGACAATGGCAGATAGAGATAGACCGAAACAATGGCAGACAGAGACATAGACAGCCAGAGACAAAGACAGACAGAGACAACGGCAGATAGAGACAAAGACAGACAGAGACAACGGCAGATAGAGACAATGGCAGATAGAGACAATGGCAGATAGAGACAAAGACAGACAGAGACAACGGCAGACAGAGACAATGGCAGATAGAGATAGACCGAAACAATGGCAGACAGAGACATAGACAGCCAGAGACAAAGACAGACAGAGACAACGGCAGATAGAGACAAAGACAGACAGAGACAACGGCAGATAGAGACAATGGCAGATAGAGACATAGACAGACAGAGACAATGGCAGACAGAGACAAAGACAGACAGAGACAATGGCAGATAGAGATAGACAGAAACAATGGCAGACAGAGACAAAGACAGACAGAGACAATGGCAGATAGAGATAGACAGAAACAATGGCAGACAGAGACAAAGACAGACAGAGACAACGGCAGATAGAGACAATGGCAGATAGAGACATAGACAGACAGAGACAATGGCAGATAGAGACAAAGACAGACAGAGACAACGGCAGATAGAGACAATGGCAGATAGAGATAGACCGAAACAATGGCAGACAGAGACAAAGACAGACAGAGACAACGGCAGATAGAGACAATGGCAGATAGAGATAGACAGAGACAACGGCAGATAGAGACAAAGACAGACAGAGACAATGGCAGACTGAGACAATGGCAGATAGAGATAGACAGAAACAATGGCAGACAGAGACAAAGACAGACAGAGACAATGGCAGACAGAGACAAAGACAGACAGAGACAACGGCAGATAGAGACAATGGCAGATAGAGACAGTGGCAGATAGAGACAAAGACAGACAGAGACAACGGCAGATAGAGACAATGGCAGATAGAGACAATGGCAGATAGAGACAAAGACAGATAGAGACAACGGCAGATAGAGACAATGGCAGATAGAGATAGACCGAAACAATGGCAGACAGAGACAAAGACAGACAGAGACAACGGCAGATAGAGACAATGGCAGATAGAGATAGACCGAAACAATGGCAGACAGAGACAAAGACAGACAGAGACAACGGCAGATAGAGACAATGGCAGATAGAGATAGACAGAGACAACGGCAGATAGAGACAAAGACAGACAGAGACAACGGCAGACTGAGACAATGGCAGATAGAGATAGACAGAAACAATGGCAGACAGAGACAAAGACAGACAGAGACAATGGCAGACAGAGACAATGGCAGATAGAGATAGACAGAAACAATGGCAGACAGAGACAAAGACAGACAGAGACATTGGCAGATAGAGACAATAGCAGATAGAGACAAAGACAGACAGAGACAATGGCAGATAGAGACAATGGCAGATAGAGACAAAGACAGACAGAGACAATGGCAGATAGAGACAATGGCAGACAGAGACAAAGACAAACAGAGACAATGGCTGATAGAGACAAAAACAGACAGAGACAACGGCAGATAGAGACAAATGGCAGATAGAGACAAAGACAGACAGAGACAATGGCAGATAGAGACAATGGCAGATAGAGATAGACCGAAACAATTGCAGACAGAGACATAGACAGACAGAGACAACGGCAGATAGAGACAATGGCAGATAGAGATAGACAGAGACAACGGCAGATAGAGACAAAGACAGACAGAGACAATGGCAGACTGAGACAATGGCAGATAGAGATAGACAGAAACAATGGCAGACAGAGACAAAGACAGACAGAGACAATGTCAGACAGAGACAACGGCAGATAGAGACAAAGACAGACAGAGACAACGGCAGATAGAGACAATGGCAGATAGAGACATAGACAGACAGAGACAATGGCAGATAGAGACAAAGACAGACAGAGACAACGGCAGATAGAGACAATGGCAGATAGAGATAGACCGAAACAATGGCAGACAGAGACAAAGACAGACAGAGACAACGGCAGATAGAGACAATGGCAGATAGAGATAGACCGAAACAATGGCAGACAGAGACAAAGACAGACAGAGACAACGGCAGATAGAGACAAAGACAGACAGAGACAATGGCAGATAGAGACAACGGCAGATAGAGACAAAGACAGACAGAGACAATGGCAGATAGAGACAATGGCAGATAGAGACAACGGCAGATAGAGACAAAGACAGACAGAGACAATAGCAGATAGAGACAAAGACAGACAGAGACAATGGCAGATAGAGACAATGGCAGATAGAGACAACGGCAGATACAGACAAAGACAGACAGAGACAACGGCAGATAGAGACAATGGCAGATAGAGACAATGGCAGATAGAGACAAAGAGAGACAGAGACAACGGCAGATAGAGACAATGGCAGATAGAGACAATGGCAGATAGAGACAAAGACAGACAGAGACAATGGCAGATAGAGACAATGGCAGATAGAGATAGACCGAAACAATGGCAGACAGAGACATAGACAGCCAGAGACAAAGACAGACAGAGACAACGGAAGATAGAGACAAAGACAGACAGAGACAACGGCAGATAGAGACAATGGCAGATAGAGACAATGGCAGATAGAGACAAAGACAGACAGAGACAACGGCAGATAGAGACAATGGCAGATAGAGATAGACCGAAACAATGGCAGACAGAGACATAGACAGCCAGAGACAAAGACAGACAGAGACAACGGCAGATAGAGACAAAGACAGACAGAGACAACGGCAGATAGAGACAATGGCAGATAGAGACATAGACAGACAGAGACAATGGCAGATAGAGACAAAGACAGACAGAGACAATGGCAGATAGAGATAGACAGAAACAATGGCAGACAGAGACAAAGACAGACAGAGACAATGGCAGATAGAGATAGACAGAAACAATGGCAGACAGAGACAAAGACAGACAGAGACAACGGCAGATAGAGACAATGGCAGATAGAGACATAGACAGACAGAGACAATGGCAGATAGAGACAAAGACAGACAGAGACAACGGCAGATAGAGACAATGGCAGATAGAGATAGACCGAAACAATGGCAGACAGAGACAAAGACAGACAGAGACAACGGCAGATAGAGACAATGGCAGATAGAGATAGACAGAGACAACGGCAGATAGAGACAAAGACAGACAGAGACAATGGCAGACTGAGACAATGGCAGATAGAGATAGACAGAAACAATGGCAGACAGAGACAAAGACAGACAGAGACAATGGCAGACAGAGACAAAGACAGACAGAGACAACGGCAGATAGAGACAATGGCAGATAGAGACAAAGACAGATAGAGACAACGGCAGATAGAGACAATGGCAGATAGAGATAGACAGAGACAACGGCAGATAGAGACAAAGACAGACAGAGACAATGGCAGACTGAGACAATGGCAGATAGAGATAGACAGAAACAATGGCAGACAGAGACAAAGACAGACAGAGACAATGGCAGACAGAGACAATGGCAGATAGAGATAGACAGAAACAATGGCAGACAGAGACAAAGACAGACAGAGACATTGGCAGATAGAGACAATAGCAGATAGAGACAAAGACAGACAGAGACAATGGCAGATAGAGACAATGGCAGATAGAGACAAAGACAGACAGAGACAATGGCAGATAGAGACAATGGCAGACAGAGACAAAGACAGACAGAGACAATGGCTGATAGAGACAATGGCAGATAGAGATAGACCGAAACAATGGCAGACAGAGACAAAGACAGACAGAGACAACGGCAGATAGAGACAATGGCAGATAGAGATAGACAGAGACAACGGCAGATAGAGACAAAGACAGACAGAGACAATGGCAGACTGAGACAATGGCAGATAG
This sequence comes from Bimastos eiseni, assembly GCA_959347315.1. Taxonomy (NCBI): domain Eukaryota; kingdom Metazoa; phylum Annelida; class Clitellata; order Crassiclitellata; family Lumbricidae; genus Bimastos; species Bimastos eiseni. The sequence goes on from OY365818.1 coordinate 71,193, forward strand.
AGATAGACAGAAACAATGGCAGACAGAGACAAAGACAGACAGAGACAATGGCAGACAGAGACAAAGACAGACAGAGACAACGGCAGATAGAGACAATGGCAGATAGAGACAGTGGCAGATAGAGACAAAGACAGACAGAGACAACGGCAGATAGAGACAATGGCAGATAGAGACAATGGCAGATAGAGACAAAGACAGATAGAGACAACGGCAGATAGAGACAATGGCAGATAGAGATAGACCGAAACAATGGCAGACAGAGACAAAGACAGACAGAGACAACGGCAGATAGAGACAATGGCAGATAGAGATAGACCGAAACAATGGCAGACAGAGACAAAGAAAGACAGAGACAACGGCAGATAGAGACAATGGCAGATAGAGATAGACAGAGACAACGGCAGATAGAGACAAAGACAGACAGAGACAATGGCAGACTGAGACAATGGCAGATAGAGATAGACAGAAACAATGGCAGACAGAGACAAAGACAGACAGAGACAATGGCAGACAGAGACAAAGACAGACAGAGACAACGGCAGATAGAGACAATGGCAGATAGAGACAGTGGCAGATAGAGACAAAGACAGACAGAGACAACGGCAGATAGAGACAATGGCAGATAGAGACAATGGCAGATAGAGACAAAGACAGATAGAGACAATGGCAGATAGAGACAATGGCAGATAGAGATAGACAGAAACAATGGCAGACAGAGACAAAGACAGACAGAGACAATGGCAGACAGAGACAATGGCAGATAGAGATAGACCGAAACAATGGCAGACAGAGACAAAGACAGACAGAGACAACGGCAGATAGAGACAAAGACAGACAGAGACAACGGCAGATAGAGACAATGGCAGACAGAGACAAAGACAGACATAGACAATGGCAGATAGAGACAAAGACAGACAGAGACAATGGCAGATAGAGACAATGGCAGATAGAGATAGACAGAAACAATGGCAGACAGAGACAAAGACAGACAGAGACAATGGCAGACAGAGACAATGGCAGATAGAGATAGACAGAAACAATGGCAGACAGAGACAAAGACAGACAGAGACAATGGCAGATAGAGACAATGGCAGATAGAGATAGACAGAGACAATGGCAGACAGAGACAAAGACAGACAGAGACAATGGCAGACAGAGACAATGGCAGATAGAGATAGACAGAAACAATGGCAGACAGAGACAAAGACAGACAGAGACAATGGCAGATAGAGACAAAGACAGGCAGAGACAATGGCAGATAGAGACAACGGCAGATAGAGACAAAGACAGACAGAGACAATGGCAGATAGAGACAATGGCAGATAGAGACAACGGCAGATAGAGACAAAGACAGACAGAGACAATGGCAGATAGAGACAAAGACAGACAGAGACAACGGCAGATAGAGACAATGGCAGATAGAGACAAAGACAGACAGAGACAATGGCAGATAGAGACAATGGCAGATAGAGACAAAGACAGACAGAGACAATGGCAGATAGAGACAATGGCAGATAGAGACAAAGACAGACAGAGACAACGGCAGATAGAGACAATGACAGATAGAGACAATGGCAGATAGAGACAAAGACAGACAGAGACAACGGCAGACAGAGACAATGGCAGATAGAGACAATGGCAGATAGAGACAAAGACAGACAGAGACAACGGCAGATAGAGACAATGGCAGATAGAGATAGACCGAAACAATGGCAGACAGAGACATAGACAGACAGAGACAAAGACAGACAGAGACAACGGCAGATAGAGACAAAGACAGACAGAGACAACGGCAGATAGAGACAATGGCAGATAGAGACATAGACAGACAGAGACAAAGACAGACAGAGACAAAGACAGACAGAGACAACGGCAGATGGAGACAAAGACAGACAGAGACAAAGACAGACAGAGACAAAGACAGACAGAGACAACGGCAGATAGAGACAAAGAAAGACAGAGACAAAGACAGACAAAGACAATGGCAGATAGAGATAGACCGAAACAATGGCAGACAGAGACAAAGACAGACAGAGACAATGGCAGATAGAGACAAAGACAGAGAGACAATGGCAGATAGAGACAATGGCAGATAGAGACAAAGACAGACAGAGACAATGGCAGATAGAGATAGACAGAAACAATGGCAGACAGAGACAAAGACAGACAGAGACAACGGCAGATAGAGACAATGGCAGACAGAGACAAAGACAGACAGAGACAATGGCCGATAGAGACAAAGACAGACAGAGACAATGGCAGATGGAGACAATGGCAAATAGAGACAAAGACAGACAGAGACAATGGCAGATAGAGACAAAGACAGACAGAGACAATGGCAGATAGAGACAAAAAAAGACAGAGACAATGGCAGATAGAGACAGACAGAAACAATGGCAGACAGAGACAAAGACAGACAGAGACAATGGCAGATAGAGATAGACAGAAACAATGGCAGACAGAGACAAAGACAGACAGAGACATTGGCAGATAGAGACAATAGCAGATAGAGACAAAGACAGACAGAGACAATGGCAGATAGAGACAATGGCAGATAGAGACAAAGACAGACAGAGACAATGGCAGATAGAGATAGACAGAAACAATGGCAGACAGAGACAAAGACAGACAGAGACAATGGCAGATAGAGACAAAGACAGACAGAGACAATGGCAGATAGAGACAATGGCAGACAGAGACAAAGACAGACAGAGACAATGGCTGATAGAGACAAAAACAGACAGAGACAACGGCAGATAGAGACAAATGGCAGATAGAGACAAAGACAGACAGAGACAATGGCAGATAGAGACAATGGCAGATAGAGATAGACCGAAACAATGGCAGACAGAGACAAAGACAGACAGAGACAACGGCAGATAGAGACAAAGACAGACAGAGACAACGGCAGATAGAGACAATGGCAGATAGAGACAAAGAAAGACAGAGACAAAGACAGACAAAGACAATGGCAGATAGAGATAGACCGAAACAATGGCAGACAGAGACAAAGACAGACAGAGACAATGGCAGATAGAGAAAAAGACAGAAAGAGACAATGGCAGATAGAGACAATGGCAGATAGAGACAAAGACAGACAGAGACAATGGCAGATAGAGACAATGGCAGATAGAGACAAAGACAGACAGAGACAATGGCAGATAGAGACAATGGCAGATAGAGACAAAGACAGACAGAGACAACGGCAGATAGAGACAATGACAGATAGAGACAATGGCAGATAGAGACAAAGACAGACAGAGACAACGGCAGACAGAGACAATGGCAGATAGAGACAATGGCAGATAGAGACAAAGACAGACAGAGACAACGGCAGATAGAGACAATGGCAGGTAGAGATAGACCGAAACAATGGCAGACAGAGACATAGACAGACAGAGACAAAGACAGACAGAGACAACGGCAGATAGAGACAAAGACAGACAGAGACAACGGCAGATAGAGACAATGGCAGATAGAGACATAGACAGACAGAGACAAAGACAGACAGAGACAAAGACAGACAGAGACAACGGCAGATGGAGACAAAGACAGACAGAGACAAAGACAGACAGAGACAAAGACAGACAGAGACAACGGCAGATAGAGACAAAGAAAGACAGAGACAAAGACAGACAAAGACAATGGCAGATAGAGATAGACCGAAACAATGGCAGACAGAGACAAAGACAGACAGAGACAATGGCAGATAGAGACAAAGACAGAGAGACAATGGCAGATAGAGACAATGGCAGATAGAGACAAAGACAGACAGAGACAATGGCAGATAGAGATAGACAGAAACAATGGCAGACAGAGACAAAGACAGACAGAGACAACGGCAGATAGAGACAATGGCAGACAGAGACAAAGACAGACAGAGACAATGGCCGAGAGAGACAAAGACAGACAGAGACAATGGCAGATAGAGACAATGGCAGATAGAGACAAAGACAGACAGAGACAATGGCAGATAGAGACAAAGACAGACAGAGACAATGGCAGATAGAGACAAAAAAAGACAGAGACAATGGCAGATAGAGACAGACAGAAACAATGGCAGACAGAGACAAAGACAGACAGAGACAATGGCAGATAGAGATAGACAGAAACAATGGCAGACAGAGACAAACACAGACAGAGACATTGGCAGATAGAGACAATAGCAGATAGAGACAAAGACAGACAGAGACAATGGCAGATAGAGACAATGGCAGATAGAGACAAAGACAGACAGAGACAATGGCAGATAGAGATAGACAGAAACAATGGCAGACAGAGACAAAGACAGACAGAGACAATGGCAGATAGAGACAAAGACAGACAGAGACAATGGCAGATAGAGACAATGGCAGACAGAGACAAAGACAGACAGAGACAATGGCTGATAGAGACAAAAACAGACAGAGACAACGGCAGATAGAGATAAATGGCAGATAGAGACAAAGACAGACAGAGACAATGGCAGATAGAGACAATGGCAGATAGAGATAGACCGAAACAATGGCAGACAGAGACAAAGACAGACAGAGACAACGGCAGATTGAGACAAAGACAGACAGAGACAACGGCAGATAGAGACAATGGCAGATAGAGACAAAGAAAGACAGAGACAAAGACAGACAAAGACAATGGCAGATAGAGATAGACCGAAACAATGGCAGACAGAGACAAAGACAGACAGAGACAATGGCAGATAGAGACAATGGCAGATAGAGATAGACAGAGACAACGGCAGATAGAGACAAAGACAGACAGAGACAATGGCAGATAGAGACAATGGCAGACAGAGACAAAGAAAGACAGAGACAATGGCTGATAGAGACAAAAACAGACAGAGACAACGGCAGATAGAGACAAATGGCAGATAGAGACAAAGACAGACAGAGACAATGGCAGATAGAGACAATGGCAGATAGAGATAGACCGAAACAATGGCAGACAGAGACAAAGACAGACAGAGACAACGGCAGATAGAGACAATGGCAGATAGAGATAGACAGAGACAACGGCAGATAGAGACAAAGACAGACAGAGACAATGGCAGACTGAGACAATGGCAGATAGAGATAGACAGAAACAATGGCAGACAGAGACAAAGACAGACAGAGACAATGGCAGACAGAGACAAAGACAGACAGAGACAACGGCAGATAGAGACAATGGCAGATAGAGACAGTGGCAGATAGAGACAAAGACAGACAGAGACAACGGCAGATAGAGACAATGGCAGATAGAGACAATGGCAGATAGAGACAAAGACAGATAGAGACAACGGCAGATAGAGACAATGGCAGATAGAGATAGACCGAAACAATGGCAGACAGAGACAAAGACAGACAGAGACAACGGCAGATAGAGACAATGGCAGATAGAGATAGACCGAAACAATGGCAGACAGAGACAAAGAAAGACAGAGACAACGGCAGATAGAGACAATGGCAGATAGAGATAGACAGAGACAACGGCAGATAGAGACAAAGACAGACAGAGACAATGGCAGACTGAGACAATGGCAGATAGAGATAGACAGAAACAATGGCAGACAGAGACAAAGACAGACAGAGACAATGGCAGACAGAGACAAAGACAGACAGAGACAACGGCAGATAGAGACAATGGCAGATAGAGACAGTGGCAGATAGAGACAAAGACAGACAGAGACAACGGCAGATAGAGACAATGGCAGATAGAGACAATGGCAGATAGAGACAAAGACAGATAGAGACAATGGCAGATAGAGACAATGGCAGATAGAGATAGACAGAAACAATGGCAGACAGAGACAAAGACAGACAGAGACAATGGCAGACAGAGACAATGGCAGATAGAGATAGACCGAAACAATGGCAGACAGAGACAAAGACAGACAGAGACAACGGCAGATAGAGACAAAGACAGACAGAGACAACGGCAGATAGAGACAATGGCAGACAGAGACAAAGACAGACATAGACAATGGCAGATAGAGACAAAGACAGACAGAGACAATGGCAGATAGAGACAATGGCAGATAGAGATAGACAGAAACAATGGCAGACAGAGACAAAGACAGACAGAGACAATGGCAGACAGAGACAATGGCAGATAGAGATAGACAGAAACAATGGCAGACAGAGACAAAGACAGACAGAGACAATGGCAGATAGAGACTATGGCAGATAGAGATAGACAGAGACAATGGCAGACAGAGACAAAGACAGACAGAGACAATGGCAGACAGAGAGAATGGCAGATAGAGATAGACAGAAACAATGGCAGACAGAGACAAAGACAGACAGAGACAATGGCAGATAGAGACAAAGACAGACAGAGACAATGGCAGATAGAGACAACGGCAGATAGAGACAAAGACAGACAGAGACAATGGCAGATAGAGACAATGGCAGATAGAGACAACGGCAGATAGAGACAAAGACAGACAGAGACAATGGCAGATAGAGACAAAGACAGACAGAGACAACGGCAGATAGAGACAATGGCAGATAGAGACAAAGACAGACAGAGACAATGGCAGATAGAGACAATGGCAGATAGAGACAAAGACAGACAGAGACAATGGCAGATAGAGACAATGGCAGATAGAGACAAAGACAGACAGAGACAACGGCAGATAGAGACAATGACAGATAGAGACAATGGCAGATAGAGACAAAGACAGACAGAGACAACGGCAGACAGAGACAATGGCAGATAGAGACAATGGCAGATAGAGACAAAGACAGACAGAGACAACGGCAGATAGAGACAATGGCAGATAGAGATAGACCGAAACAATGGCAGACAGAGACATAGACAGACAGAGACAAAGACAGACAGAGACAACGGCAGATAGAGACAAAGACAGACAGAGACAACGGCAGATAGAGACAATGGCAGATAGAGACATAGACAGACAGAGACAAAGACAGACAGAGACAAAGACAGACAGAGACAACGGCAGATGGAGACAAAGACAGACAGAGACAAAGACAGACAGAGACAAAGACAGACAGAGACAACGGCAGATAGAGACAAAGAAAGACAGAGACAAAGACAGACAAAGACAATGGCAGATAGAGATAGACCGAAACAATGGCAGACAGAGACAAAGACAGACAGAGACAATGGCAGATAGAGACAAAGACAGAGAGACAATGGCAGATAGAGACAATGGCAGATAGAGACAAAGACAGACAGAGACAATGGCAGATAGAGATAGACAGAAACAATGGCAGACAGAGACAAAGACAGACAGAGACAACGGCAGATAGAGACAATGGCAGACAGAGACAAAGACAGACAGAGACAATGGCCGATAGAGACAAAGACAGACAGAGACAATGGCAGATAGAGACAATGGCAAATAGAGACAAAGACAGACAGAGACAATGGCAGATAGAGACAAAGACAGACAGAGACAATGGCAGATAGAGACAAAAAAAGACAGAGACAATGGCAGATAGAGACAGACAGAAACAATGGCAGACAGAGACAAAGACAGACAGAGACAATGGCAGATAGAGATAGACAGAAACAATGGCAGACAGAGACAAAGACAGACAGAGACATTGGCAGATAGAGACAATAGCAGATAGAGACAAAGACAGACAGAGACAATGGCAGATAGAGACAATGGCAGATAGAGACAAAGACAGACAGAGACAATGGCAGATAGAGATAGACAGAAACAATGGCAGACAGAGACAAAGACAGACAGAGACAATGGCAGATAGAGACAAAGACAGACAGAGACAATGGCAGATAGAGACAATGGCAGACAGAGACAAAGACAGACAGAGACAATGGCTGATAGAGACAAAAACAGACAGAGACAACGGCAGATAGAGACAAATGGCAGATAGAGACAAAGACAGACAGAGACAATGGCAGATAGAGACAATGGCAGATAGAGATAGACCGAAACAATGGCAGACAGAGACAAAGACAGACAGAGACAACGGCAGATAGAGACAAAGACAGACAGAGACAACGGCAGATAGAGACAATGGCAGATAGAGACAAAGAAAGACAGAGACAAAGACAGACAAAGACAATGGCAGATAGAGATAGACAAAAACAATGGCAGACAGAGACAAAGACAGACAGAGACAATGGCAGATAGAGAAAAAGACAGACAGAGACAATGGCAGATAGAGACAATGGCAGATAGAGACAAAGAAAGACAGAGACAATGGCAGATAGAGACAATGGCAGATAGAGACAAAGACAGACAGAGACAATGGCAGATAGAGACAATGGCAGATAGAGACAAAGACAGACAGAGACAACGGCAGATAGAGACAATGACAGATAGAGACAATGGCAGATAGAGACAAAGACAGACAGAGACAACGGCAGACAGAGACAATGGCAGATAGAGACAATGGCAGATAGAGACAAAGACAGACAGAGACAACGGCAGATAGAGACAATGGCAGATAGAGATAGACCGAAACAATGGCAGACAGAGACATAGACAGACAGAGACAAAGACAGACAGAGACAACGGCAGATAAAGACAAAGACAGACAGAGACAACGGCAGATAGAGACAATGGCAGATAGAGACATAGACAGACAGAGACAAAGACAGACAGAGACAAAGACAGACAGAGACAACGGCAGATGGAGACAAAGACAGACAGAGACAAAGACAGACAGAGACAAAGACAGACAGAGACAACGGCAGATAGAGACAAAGAAAGACAGAGACAAAGACAGACAAAGACAATGGCAGATAGAGACAAATAGACCGAAACAATGGCAGACAGAGACAAAGACAGACAGAGACAATGGCAGATAGAGACAAAGACAGAGAGACAATGGCAGATAGAGACAATGGCAGATAGAGACAAAGACAGACAGAGACAATGGCAGATAGAGATAGACAGAAACAATGGCAGACAGAGACAAAGACAGACAGAGACAACGGCAGATAGAGACAATGGCAGACAGAGACAAAGACAGACAGAGACAATGGCCGATAGAGACAAAGACAGACAGAGACAATGGCAGATAGAGACAATGGCAGATAGAGACAAAGACAGACAGAGACAATGGCAGATAGAGACAAAGACAGACAGAGACAATGGCAGATAGAGACAAAAAAAGACAGAGACAATGGCAGATAGAGACAGACAGAAACAATGGCAGACAGAGACAAAGACAGACAGAGACAATGGCAGATAGAGATAGACAGAAACAATGGCAGACAGAGACAAACACAGACAGAGACATTGGCAGATAGAGACAATAGCAGATAGAGACAAAGACAGACAGAGACAATGGCAGATAGAGACAATGGCAGATAGAGACAAAGACAGACAGAGACAATGGCAGATAGAGATAGACAGAAACAATGGCAGACAGAGACAAAGACAGACAGAGACAATGGCAGATAGAGACAAAGACAGACAGAGACAATGGCAGATAGAGACAATGGCAGACAGAGACAAAGACAGACAGAGACAATGGCTGATAGAGACAAAAACAGACAGAGACAACGGCAGATAGAGACAAATGGCAGATAGAGACAAAGACAGACAGAGACAATGGCAGATAGAGACAATGGCAGATAGAGATAGACCGAAACAATGGCAGACAGAGACAAAGACAGACAGAGACAACGGCAGATAGAGACAAAGACAGACAGAGACAACGGCAGATAGAGACAATGGCAGATAGAGACAAAGAAAGACAGAGACAAAGACAGACAAAGACAATGGCAGATAGAGATAGACCGAAACAATGGCAGACAGAGACAAAGACAGACAGAGACAATGGCAGATAGAGAAAAAGACAGACAGAGACAATGGCAGATAGAGACAATGGCAGATAGAGACAAAGACAGACAGAGACAATGGCAGATAGAGATAGACAGAAACAATGGCAGACAGAGACAAAGACAGACAGAGACAACGGCAGATAGAGACAATGGCAGACAGAGACAAAGACAGACAGAGACAATGGCCGATAGAGACAAAGACAGACAGACACAATGGCAGATAGAGACAATGGCAGATAGAGACAAAGACAGACAGAGACAATGGCAGATAGAGACAAAGACAGACAGAGACAATGGCAGATAGAGACAAAGAAAGACAGAGACAATGGCAGATAGAGACAGACAGAAACAATGGCAGACAGAGACAAAGACAGACAGAGACAATGGCAGATAGAGATAGACAGAAACAATGGCAGACAGAGACAAAGACAGACAGAGACATTGGCAGATAAAGACAATAGCAGATAGAGACAAAGACAGACAGAGACAATGGCAGATAGAGACAATGGCAGATAGAGACAAAGACAGACAGAGACAATGGCAGATAGAGATAGACAGAAACAATGGCAGACAGAGACAAAGACAGACAGAGACAATGGCAGATAGAGACAAAGACAGACAGAGACAATGGCAGATAGAGACAATGGCAGACAGAGACAAAGACAGACAGAGACAATGGCCGATAGAGACAAAAACAGACAGAGACAACGGCAGATAGAGACAAATGGCAGATAGAGACAAAGACAGACAGAGACAATGGCAGATAGAGACAATGGCAGATAGAGACAAAGACAGACAGAGACAATGGCAGATAGAGACAAAGACAGACAGAGACAATTGCAGATACAGACAATGGCAGATAGAGATAGACAGAAACAATGGCAGACAGAGACAAAGACAGACAGAGACAATGGCAGACAGAGACAATGGCAGATAGAGATAGACAGAAACAATGGCAGACAGAGACAAAGACAGACAGAGACAATGGCAGATAGAGACAATGGCAGATAGAGATAGACCGAAACAATGGCAGACAGAGACAAAGACAGACAGAGACAATGGCAGACAGAGACAATGGCAGATAGAGATAGACAGAAACAATGGCAGACAGAGACAAAGACAGACAGAGACAATGGCAGATAGAGACAAAGACAGACAGAGACAATGGCAGATAGAGACAACGGCAGATAGAGACAAAGACAGACAGAGACAATGGCAGATAGAGACAATGGCAGATAGAGACAACGGCAGATAGAGACAAAGACAGACAGAGACAATGGCAGATAGAGACAAAGACAGACAGAGACAACGGCAGATAGAGACAATGGCAGATAGAGACAAAGACAGACAGAGACAATGGCAGATAGAGACAATGGCAGATAGAGACAAAGACAGACAGAGACAATGGCAGATAGAGACAATGGCAGATAGAGACAAAGACAGACAGAGACAACGGCAGATAGAGACAATGGCAGATAGAGACAATGGCAGATAGAGACAAAGACAGACAGAGACAACGGCAGATAGAGACAATGGCAGATAGAGACAATGGCAGATAGAGACAAAGACAGACAGAGACAACGGCAGATAGAGACAATGGCAGATAGAGATAGACCGAAACAATGGCAGACAGAGACATAGACAGACAGAGACAAAGACAGACAGAGACAACGGCAGACAGAGACAAAGACAGACAGAGACAACGGCAGATAGAGACAATGGCAGATAGAGACATAGACAGACAGAGACAAAGATAGACAGAGACAAAGACAGACAGAGACAACGGCAGATAGAGACAAAGACAGACAGAGACAAAGACAGACAGAGACAAAGACAGACAGAGACAACGGCAGATAGAGACAAAGACAGACAGAGACAACGGCAGATAGAGACAATGGCAGATAGAGACAAAGAAAGACAGAGACAAAGACAGACAAAGACAATGGCAGATAGAAATAGACCGAAACAATGGCAGACAGAGACAAAGACAGACAGAGACAATGGCAGATAGAGACAAAGACAGACAGAGACAATGGCAGATAGAGACAATGGCAGATAGAGACAAAGACAGACAGAGACAATGGCAGATAGAGATAGACAGAAACAATGGCAGACAGAGACAAAGACAGACAGAGACAACGGCAGATAGAGACAATGGCAGACAGAGACAAAGACAGACAGAGACAATGGCCGATAGAGACAAAGACAGACAGAGACAATGGCAGATAGAGACAATGGCAGATAGAGACAAAGACAGACAGAGACATTGGCAGATAGAGACAAAGACAGACAGAGACAATGGCAGATAGAGATAGACAGAAACAATGGCAGACAGAGACAAAGACAGACAGAGACATTGGCAGATAGAGACAATAGCAGATAGAGACAAAGACAGACAGAGACAATGGCAGATAGAGACAATGGCAGATAGAGACAAAGACAGACAGAGACAATGGCAGATAGAGATAGACAGAAACAATGGCAGACAGAGACAAAGACAGACAGAGACAATGTCAGATAGAGACAAAGACAGACAGAGACAACGGCAGATAGAGACAATGGCAGACAGAGACAAAGACAGACAGAGACAATGGCCGATAGAGACAAAGACAGACAGAGACAACGGCAGATAGAGACAAATGGCAGATAGAGACAAAGACAGACAGAGACAATGGGAGATAGAGACAATGGCAGATAGAGATAGACCGAAACAATGGCAGACAGAGACAAAGACAGACAGAGACAACGGCAGATAGAGACAAAGACAGACAGAGACAACGGCAGATAGAGACAATGGCAGACAGAGACAAAGACAGATAGAGACAATGGCAGATAGAGACAAAGACAGACAGAGACAACGGCAGATAGAGACAATGGCAGATAGAGACAATGGCAGATAGAGACAAAGACAGACAGAGACAATGGCAGATAGAGATAGACAGAAACAATGGCAGACAGAGACAAAGACAGACAGAGACAACGGCAGATAGAGACAATGGCAGACAGAGACAAAGACAGACAGAGACAATGGCCGATAGAGACAAAGACAGACAGAGACAATGGCAAATAGAGACAATGGCAGATAGAGACAAAGACAGACAGAGACAATGGCAGATAGAGACAAAGACAGACAGAGACAATGGCAGATAGAGACAATGGCAGATAGAGACAAAGACAGACAGAGACAATGGCAGATAGAGACAAAGACAGACAGAGACAATGGCAGATAGAGATAGACAGAAACAATGGCAGACAGAGACAAAGACAGACAGAGACAATGGCAGATAGAGACAAAGACAGACAGAGACAACGGCAGATAGAGAATGCCAGACAGAGACAAAGACAGACAGAGACAATGGCCGATAGAGACAAAGACAGACAGAGACAACGGCAGATAGAGACAAATGGCAGATAGAGACAAAGACAGACAGAGACAATGGCAGATAGAGACAATGGCAGATAGAGATAGACCTAAACAATGGCAGACAGAGACAAAGACAGACAGAGACAACGGCAGATAGAGACAAAGACAGACAGAGACAACGGCAGATAGAGACAATGGCAGACAGAGACAAAGACAGACAGAGACAATGGCAGATAGAGACAAAGACAGACAGAGACAATGGCAGATAGAGACAACGGCAGATAGAGACAAAGACAGACAGAGACAATGGCAGATAGAGACAATGGCAGATAGAGACAAAGACAGACAGAGACAATGGCAGATAGAGACAAAGACAGACAGAGACAATGGCAGATAGAGACAATGGCAGATAGAGACAACGGCAGATAGAGACAATGGCAGACAGAGACAAAGACAGACAGAGACAATGGCCGATAGAGACAAAGACAGACAGAGACAACGGCAGATAGAGACAAATGGCAGATAGAGACAATGGCAGATAGAGACAAAGACAGACAGAGACAACGGCAGATAGAGACAAAGACAGACAGAGACAAAGACAGACAGAGACAATGGCAGATAGAGATAGACAGAAACAATGGCAGACAGAGACAAAGACAGACAGAGACAATGGCAGATAGAGACAAAGACAGACAGAGACAACGGCAGATAGAGACAATGGCAGACAGAGACAAAGACAGACAGAGACAATGGCCGATAGAGACAAAGACAGACAGAGACAACGGCAGATAGAGACAAATGGCAGATAGAGACAATGGCAGATAGAGACAAAGACAGACAGAGACAACGGGAGATAGAGACAATGGCAGATAGAGATAGACCGAAACAATGGCAGACAGAGACATAGACAGACAGAGACAAAGACAGACAGAGACAACGGCAGATAGAGACAAAGACAGACAGAGACAACGGCAGATAGAGACAATGGCAGATAGAGACATAGACAGACAGAGACAAAGACAGACAGAGACAAAGACAGACAGAGACAACGGCAGATAGAGACAAAGACAGACAGAGACAAAGACAGACAGAGACAAAGACAGACAGAGACAACGGCTAATAGAGACAAAGACAGACAGAGAAAACGGCAGATAGAGACAATGGCAGATAGAGACAAAGACAGACAGAGACAATGGCAGATAGAGATAGACAGAAACAATGGCAGACAGAGACAAAGACAGACAGAGACAACGGCAGATAGAGACAATGGCAGACAGAGACAAAGACAGACAGAGACAATGGCCGATAGAGACAAAGACAGACAGAGACAATGGCAGATAGAGACAATGGCAGATAGAGACAAAGACCGACAGAGACAATGGCAGATAGAGATAGACAGAAACAATGGCAGACAGAGACAAAGACAGACAGAGACAACGGCAGATAGAGACAATGGCAGACAGAGACAAAGACAGACAGAGACAATGGCCGATAGAGACAAAGACAGACAAAGACAATGGCAGATAGAAATAGACCGAAACAATGGCAGACAGAGACAAAGACAGACAGAGATAATGGCAGATAGAGACAAAGACAGACAGAGACAATGGCAGATAGAGACAATGGCAGATAGAGACAAAGACAGACAGAGACAATGGCAGATAGAGATAGACAGAAACAATGGCAGACAGAGACAAAGACAGACAGAGACAACGGCAGATAGAGACAATGGCAGACAGAGACAAAGACAGACAGAGACAATGGCCGATAGAGACAAAGACAGACAGAGACAATGGCAGATAGAGACAATGGCAGATAGAGACAAAGACAGACAGAGACAATGGCAGATAGAGATAGACAGAAACAATGGCAGACAGAGACAAAGACAGACAGAGACAACGGCAGATAGAGACAATGGCAGACAGAGACAAAGACAGACAGAGACAATGGCCGATAGAGACAAAGACAGACAGAGACAATGGCAGATAGAGACAATGGCAGATAGAGACAAAGACAGACAGAGACAATGGCAGATAGAGACAAAGACAGACAGAGACAATGGCAGATAGAGACAATGGCAGATAGAGACAAAGACAGACAGAGACAATGGCAGATAGAGACAAAGACAGACAGAGACAATGGCAGATAGAGATAGACAGAAACAATGGCAGACAGAGACAAAGACAGACAGAGACAATGGCAGATAGAGACAAAGACAGACAGAGACAACGGCAGATAGAGACAATGGCAGACAGAGACAAAGACAGACAGAGACAATGGCCGATAGAGACAAAGACAGACAGAGACAACGGCAGATAGAGACAAATGGCAGATAGAGACAAAGACAGACAGAGACAATGGCAGATAGAGACAATGGCAGATAGAGATAGACCGAAACAATGGCAGACAGAGACAAAGACAGACAGAGACAACGGCAGATAGAGACAAAGACAGACAGAGACAACGGCAGATAGAGACAATGGCAGACAGAGACAAAGACAGACAGAGACAATGGCAGATAGAGACAAAGACAGACAGAGACAATGGCAGATAGAGACAACGGCAGATAGAGACAAAGACAGACAGAGACAATGGCAGATAGAGACAATGGCATATAGAGACAAAGACAGACAGAGACAATGGCAGATAGAGACAAAGACAGACAGAGACAATGGCAGATAGAGACAATGGCAGATAGAGATAGACAGAAACAATGGCAGACAGAGACAAAGACAGACAGAGACAATGGCAGACAGAGACAATGGCAGATAGAGATAGACAGAAACAATGGCAGACAGAGACAAAGACAGACAGAGACAATGGCAGATAGAGACAATGGCAGATAGAGATAGACAGAAACAATGGCAGACAGAGACAAAGACAGACAGAGACAATGGCAGACAGAGACAATGGCAGATAGAGATAGACAGAAACAATGGCAGACAGAGACAAAGACAGACAGAGACAATGGCAGATAGAGACAAAGACAGACAGAGACAATGGCAGATAGAGACAACGGCAGATAGAGACAAAGACAGACAGAGACAATGGCAGATAGAGACAATGGCAGATAGAGACAACGGCAGATAGAGACAAAGACAGACAGAGACAACGGCAGATAGAGACAATGGCAGATAGAGACAATGGCAGATAGAGACAAAGACAGACAGAGACAACGGCAGATAGAGACAATGGCAGATAGAGATAGACCGAAACAATGGCAGACAGAGACATAGACAGACAGAGACAAAGACAGACAGAGACAACGGCAGATAGAGACAAAGACAGACAGAGACAACGGCAGATAGAGACAATGGCAGATAGAGACATAGACAGACAGAGACAAAGACAGACAGAGACAAAGACAGACAGAGACAACGGCAGATAGAGACAAAGACAGACAGAGACAATGGCAGATAGAGACAATGGCAGATAGAGATAGACAGAAACAATGGCAGACAGAGACAAAGACAGACAGAGACAATGGCAGATAGAGACAATGGCAGATAGAGATAGACAGAAACAATGGCAGACAGAGACAAAGACAGACAGAGACAATGGCAGACAGAGACAATGGCAGATAGAGATAGACAGAAACAATGGCAGACAGAGACAAAGACAGACAGAGACAATGGCAGATAGAGACAAAGACAGACAGAGACAATGGCAGATAGAGACAACGGCAGATAGAGACAAAGACAGACAGAGACAATGGCAGATAGAGACAATGGCAGATAGAGACAACGGCAGATAGAGACAAAGACAGACAGAGACAACGGCAGATAGAGACAATGGCAGATAGAGACAATGGCAGATAGAGACAAAGACAGACAGAGACAACGGCAGATAGAGACAATGGCAGATAGAGATAGACCGAAACAATGGCAGACAGAGACATAGACAGACAGAGACAAAGACAGACAGAGACAACGGCAGATAGAGACAAAGACAGACAGAGACAACGGCAGATAGAGACAATGGCAGATAGAGACATAGACAGACAGAGACAAAGACAGACAGAGACAAAGACAGACAGAGACAACGGCAGATAGAGACAAAGACAGACAGAGACAAAGACAGACAGAGACAAAGACAGACAGAGACAACGGCAGATAGAGACAAAGAAAGACAGAGACAAAGACAGACAAAGACAATGGCAGATAGAGACAAAGAAAGACAGAGACAAAGAAAGACAAAGACAATGGCAGATAGAAATAGACCGAAACAATGGCAGACAGAGACAAAGACAGACAGAGACAATGGCAGATAGAGACAAAGACAGACAGAGACAATGGCAGATAGAGACAATGGCAGATAGAGACAAAGACAGACAGAGACAATGGCAGATAGAGATAGACAGAAACAATGGCAGACAGAGACAAAGACAGACAGACAACGGCAGATAGAGACAATGGCAGACAGAGACAAAGACAGACAGAGACAATGGCCGATAGAGACAAAGACAGACAGAGACAATGGTAGATAGAGACAATGGCAGATAGAGACAAAGACAGACAGAGACAATGGCAGATAGAGACAAAGACAGACAGAGACAATGGCAGATAGAGACAAAGAAAGACAGAGACAATGGCAGATAGAGACAGACAGAAACAATGGCAGACAGAGACAAAGACAGACAGAGACAATGGCAGATAGAGATAGACAGAAACAATGGCAGACAGAGACAAAGACAGACAGAGACAATGGCAGATAGAGACAATAGCAGATAGAGACAAAGACAGACAGAGACAATGGCAGATAGAGACAATGGCAGATAGAGACAAAGACAGACAGAGACAATGGCAGATAGAGATAGACAGAAACAATGGCAGACAGAGACAAAGACAGACAGAGACAATGGCAGATAGAGACAAAGACAGACAGAGACAATGGCAGATAGAGACAATGGCAGACAGAGACAAAGACAGACAGAGACAATGGCCGATAGAGACAAAGACAGACAGAGACAATGGCAGATAGAGACAAAGACAGACAGAGACAATGGCAGATAGAGACAATGGCAGATAGAGACAAAGACAGACAGAGAAAATGGCAGATAGAGATAGACAGAAACAATGGCAGACAGAGACAAAGACAGACAGAGACAACGGCAGATAGAGACAATGGCAGACAGAGACAAAGACAGACAGAGACAATGGCCGATAGAGACAAAGACAGACAGAGACAATGGCAGATAGAGACAATGGCAGATAGAGACAAAGACAGACAGAGACAATGGCAGATAGAGACAAAGACAGACAGAGACAATGGCAGATAGAGACAATGGCAGATAGAGACAAAGACAGACAGAGACAATGGCAGATAGAGACAAAGACAGACAGAGACAATGGCAGATAGAGATAGACAGAAACAATGGCAGACAGAGACAAAGACAGACAGAGACAATGGCAGATAGAGACAAAGACAGACAGAGACAACGGCAGATAGAGACAATGGCAGACAGAGACAAAGACAGACAGAGACAATGGCCGATAGAGACAAAGCCAGACAGAGACAACGGCAGATAGAGACAAATGGCAGATAGAGACAAAGACAGACAGAGACAATGGTAGATAGAGACAATGGCAGATAGAGATAGACCGAAACAATGGCAGACAGAGACAAAGACAGACAGAGACAACGGCAGATAGAGACAAAGACAGACAGAGACAACGGCAGATAGAGACAATGGCAGACAGAGACAAAGACAGACAGAGACAATGGCAGATAGAGACAAAGACAGACAGAGACAATGGCAGATAGAGACAACGGCAGATAGAGACAAAGACAGACAGAGACAATGGCAGATAGAGACAATGGCAGATAGAGACAAAGACAGACAGAGACAATGGCAGATAGAGACAAAGACAGACAGAGACAATGGCAGATAGAGACAATGGCAGATAGAGATAGACAGAAACAATGGCAGACAGAGACAAAGACAGACAGAGACAATGGCAGACAGAGACAATGGCAGATAGACATAGACAGAAACAATGGCAGACAGAGACAAAGACAGACAGAGACAATGGCAGATAGAGACAATGGCAGATAGAGATAGACAGAAACAATGGCAGACAGAGACAAAGACAGACAGAGACAATGGCAGACAGAGACAATGGCAGATAGAGATAGACAGAAACAATGGCAGACAGAGACAAAGACAGACAGAGACAATGGCAGATAGAGACAAAGACAGACAGAGACAATGGCAGATAGAGACAACGGCAGATAGAGACAAAGACAGACAGAGACAATGGCAGATAGAGACAATGGCAGATAGAGACAACGGCAGATAGAGACAAAGACAGACAGAGACAATGGCAGATAGAGACAAAGACAGACAGAGACAACGGCAGATAGAGACAATGGCAGATAGAGACAAAGACAGACAGAGACAATGGCAGATAGAGACAATGGCAGATAGAGACAAAGACAGACAGAGACAATGGCAGATAGAGACAATGGCAGATAGAGACAAAGACAGACAGAGACAACGGCAGATAGAGACAATGGCAGATAGAGACAATGGCAGATAGAGACAAAGACAGACAGAGACAACGGCAGATAGAGACAATGGCAGATAGAGACAATGGCAGATAGAGACAAAGACAGACAGAGACAACGGCAGATAGAGACAATGGCAGATAGAGATAGACCGAAACAATGGCAGACAGAGACATAGACAGACAGAGACAAAGACAGACAGAGACAACGGCAGATAGAGACAAAGACAGACAGAGACAACGGCAGATAGAGACAATGGCAGATAGAGACATAGACAGACAGAGACAAAGACAGACAGAGACAAAGACAGACAGAGACAACGGCAGATAGAGACAAAGACAGACAGAGACAAAGACAGACAGAGACAAAGACAGACAGAGACAACGGCAGATAGAGACAAAGACAGACAGAGACAACGGCAGATAGAGACAATGGCAGATAGAGACAAAGAAAGACAGAGACAAAGACAGACAAAGACAATGGCAGATAGAAATAGACCGAAACAATGGCAGACAGAGACAAAGACAGACAGAGACAATGGCAGATAGAGACAAAGACAGACAGAGACAATGGCAGATAGAGACAATGGCAGATAGAGACAAAGACAGACAGAGACAATGGCAGATAGAGATAGACAGAAACAATGGCAGACAGAGACAAAGACAGACAGACAACGGCAGATAGAGACAATGGCAGACAGAGACAAAGACAGACAGAGACAATGGCCGATAGAGACAAAGACAGACAGAGACAATGGCAGATAGAGACAATGGCAGATAGAGACAAAGACAGACAGAGACAATGGCAGATAGAGACAAAGACAGACAGAGACAATGGCAGATAGAGACAAAGAAAGACAGAGACAATGGCAGATAGAGACAGACAGAAACAATGGCAGACAGAGACAAAGACAGACAGAGACAATGGCAGATAGAGATAGACAGAAACAATGGCAGACAGAGACAAAGACAGACAGAGACAATGGCAGATAGAGACAATAGCAGATAGAGACAAAGACAGACAGAGACAATGGCAGATAGAGACAATGGCAGATAGAGACAAAGACAGACAGAGACAATGGCAGATAGAGATAGACAGAAACAATGGCAGACAGAGACAAAGACAGACAGAGACAATGGCAGATAGAGACAAAGACAGACAGAGACAATGGCAGATAGAGACAATGGCAGATAGAGACAAAGACAGACAGAGACAACGGCAGATAGAGACAATGGCAGATAGAGATAGACCGAAACAATGGCAGACAGAGACATAGACAGACAGAGACAAAGACAGACAGAGACAACGGCAGATAGAGACAAAGACAGACAGAGACAACGGCAGATAGAGACAATGGCAGATAGAGACATAGACAGACAGAGACAAAGACAGACAGAGACAAAGACAGACAGAGACAACGGCAGATAGAGACAAAGACAGACAGAGACAAAGACAGACAGAGACAAAGACAGACAGAGACAACGGCAGATAGAGACAAAGACAGACAGAGACAACGGCAGATAGAGACAATGGCAGATAGAGACAAAGAAAGACAGAGACAAAGACAGACAAAGACAATGGCAGATAGAAATAGACCGAAACAATGGCAGACAGAGACAAAGACAGACAGAGACAATGGCAGATAGAGACAAAGACAGACAGAGACAATGGCAGATAGAGACAATGGCAGATAGAGACAAAGACAGACAGAGACAATGGCAGATAGAGATAGACAGAAACAATGGCAGACAGAGACAAAGACAGACAGACAACGGCAGATAGAGACAATGGCAGACAGAGACAAAGACAGACAGAGACAATGGCCGATAGAGACAAAGACAGACAGAGACAATGGCAGATAGAGACAATGGCAGATAGAGACAAAGACAGACAGAGACAATGGCAGATAGAGACAAAGACAGACAGAGACAATGGCAGATAGAGACAAAGAAAGACAGAGACAATGGCAGATAGAGACAGACAGAAACAATGGCAGACAGAGACAAAGACAGACAGAGACAATGGCAGATAGAGATAGACAGAAACAATGGCAGACAGAGACAAAGACAGACAGAGACAATGGCAGATAGAGACAATAGCAGATAGAGACAAAGACAGACAGAGACAATGGCAGATAGAGACAATGGCAGATAGAGACAAAGACAGACAGAGACAATGGCAGATAGAGATAGACAGAAACAATGGCAGACAGAGACAAAGACAGACAGAGACAATGGCAGATAGAGACAAAGACAGACAGAGACAATGGCAGATAGAGACAATGGCAGACAGAGACAAAGACAGACAGAGACAATGGCCGATAGAGACAAAGACAGACAGAGACAATGGCAGATAGAGACAAAGACAGACAGAGACAATGGCAGATAGAGACAATGGCAGATAGAGACAAAGACAGACAGAGACAATGGCAGATAGAGATAGACAGAAACAATGGCAGACAGAGACAAAGACAGACAGAGACAACGGCAGATAGAGACAATGGCAGACAGAGACAAAGACAGACAGAGACAATGGCCGATAGAGACAAAGACAGACAGAGACAATGGCAGATAGAGACAATGGCAGATAGAGACAAAGACAGACAGAGACAATGGCAGATAGAGACAAAGACAGACAGAGACAATGGCAGATAGAGACAATGGCAGATAGAGACAAAGACAGACAGAGACAATGGCAGATAGAGACAAAGACAGACAGAGACAATGGCAGATAGAGATAGACAGAAACAATGGCAGACAGAGACAAAGACAGACAGAGACAATGGCAGATAGAGACAAAGACAGACAGAGACAACGGCAGATAGAGACAATGGCAGACAGAGACAAAGACAGACAGAGACAATGGCCGATAGAGACAAAGACAGACAGAGACAACGGCAGATAGAGACAAATGGCAGATAGAGACAAAGACAGACAGAGACAATGGTAGATAGAGACAATGGCAGATAGAGATAGACCGAAACAATGGCAGACAGAGACAAAGACAGACAGAGACAACGGCAGATAGAGACAAAGACAGACAGAGACAACGGCAGATAGAGACAATGGCAGACAGAGACAAAGACAGACAGAGACAATGGCAGATAGAGACAAAGACAGACAGAGACAATGGCAGATAGAGACAACGGCTGATAGAGACAAAGACAGACAGAGACAATGGCAGATAGAGACAATGGCAGATAGAGACAAAGACAGACAGAGACAATGGCAGATAGAGACAAAGACAGACAGAGACAATGGCAGATAGAGACAATGGCAGATAGAGATAGACAGAAACAATGGCAGACAGAGACAAAGACAGACAGAGACAATGGCAGACAGAGACAATGGCAGATAGACATAGACAGAAACAATGGCAGACAGAGACAAAGACAGACAGAGACAATGGCAGATAGAGACAATGGCAGATAGAGATAGACAGAAACAATGGCAGACAGAGACAAAGACAGACAGAGACAATGGCAGACAGAGACAATGGCAGATAGAGATAGACAGAAACAATGGCAGACAGAGAGAAAGACAGACAGAGACAATGGCAGATAGAGACAAAGACAGACAGAGACAATGGCAGATAGAGACAACGGCAGATAGAGACAAAGACAGACAGAGACAATGGCAGATAGAGACAATGGCAGATAGAGACAACGGCAGATAGAGACAAAGACAGACAGAGACAATGGCAGATAGAGACAAAGACAGACAGAGACAACGGCAGATAGAGACAATGGCAGATAGAGACAAAGACAGACAGAGACAATGGCAGATAGAGACAATGGCAGATAGAGACAAAGACAGACAGAGACAATGGCAGATAGAGACACTGGCAGATAGAGACAAAGACAGACAGAGACAACGGCAGATAGAGACAATGGCAGATAGAGACAATGGCAGATAGAGACAAAGACAGACAGAGACAACGGCAGATAGAGACAATGGCAGATAGAGACAATGGCAGATAGAGACAAAGACAGACAGAGACAACGGCAGATAGAGACAATGGCAGATAGAGATAGACCGAAACAATGGCAGACAGAGACATAGACAGACAGAGACAAAGACAGACAGAGACAACGGCAGATAGAGACAAAGACAGACAGAGACAACGGCAGATAGAGACAATGGCAGATAGAGACATAGACAGACAGAGACAAAGACAGACAGAGACAAAGACAGACAGAGACAACGGCAGATAGAGACAAAGACAGACAGAGACAAAGACAGACAGAGACAAAGACAGACAGAGACAACGGCAGATAGAGACAAAGACAGACAGAGACAACGGCAGATAGAGACAATGGCAGATAGAGACAAAGACAGACAGAGACAAAGACAGACAAAGACAACGGCAGATAGAAATAGACCGAAACAATGGCAGACAGAGACAAAGACAGACAGAGACAATGGCAGATAGAGACAAAGACAGACAGAGACAATGGCAGATAGAGACAATGGCAGATAGAGACAAAGACAGACAGAGACAACGGCAGATAGAGACAATGGCAGATAGAGACAATGGCAGATAGAGACAAAGACAGACAGAGACAACGGCAGATAGAGACAATGGCAGATAGAGACAATGGCAGATAGAGACAAAGACAGACAGAGACAACGGCAGATAGAGACAATGGCAGATAGAGATAGACCGAAACAATGGCAGACAGAGACATAGACAGACAGAGACAAAGACAGACAGAGACAACGGCAGATAGAGACAAAGACAGACAGAGACAACGGCAGATAGAGACAATGGCAGATAGAGACATAGACAGACAGAGACAAAGACAGACAGAGACAAAGACAGACAGAGACAACGGCAGATAGAGACAAAGACAGACAGAGACAAAGACAGACAGAGACAAAGACAGACAGAGACAACGGCAGATAGAGACAAAGACAGACAGAGACAACGGCAGATAGAGACAATGGCAGATAGAGACAAAGAAAGACAGAGACAAAGACAGACAAAGACAATGGCAGATAGAAATAGACCGAAACAATGGCAGACAGAGACAAAGACAGACAGAGACAATGGCAGATAGAGACAAAGACAGACAGAGACAATGGCAGATAGAGACAATGGCAGATAGAGACAAAGACAGACAGAGACAATGGCAGATAGAGATAGACAGAAACAATGGCAGACAGAGACAAAGACAGACAGACAACGGCAGATAGAGACAATGGCAGACAGAGACAAAGACAGACAGAGACAATGGCCGATAGAGACAAAGACAGACAGAGACAATGGCAGATAAAGACAATGGCAGATAGAGACAAAGACAGACAGAGACAATGGCAGATAGAGACAAAGACAGACAGAGACAATGGCAGATAGAGACAAAGAAAGACAGAGACAATGGCAGATAGAGACAGACAGAAACAATGGCAGACAGAGACAAAGACAGACAGAGACAATGGCAGATAGAGATAGACAGAAACAATGGCAGACAGAGACAAAGACAGACAGAGACAATGGCAGATAGAGACAATAGCAGAGAGAGACAAAGACAGACAGAGACAATGGCAGATAGAGACAATGGCAGATAGAGACAAAGACAGACAGAGACAATGGCAGATAGAGATAGACAGAAACAATGGCAGACAGAGACAAAGACAGACAGAGACAATGGCAGATAGAGACAAAGACAGACAGAGACAATGGCAGATAGAGACAATGGCAGACAGAGACAAAGACAGACAGAGACAATGGCCGATAGAGACAAAGACAGACAGAGACAACGGCAGATAGAGACAAATGGCAGATAGAGACAAAGAAAGACAGAGACAAAGACAGACAAAGACAATGGCAGATAGAAATAGACCGAAACAATGGCAGACAGAGACAAAGACAGACAGAGACAATGGCAGATAGAGACAAAGACAGACAGAGACAATGGCAGATAGAGACAATGGCAGATAGAGACAAAGACAGACAGAGACAATGGCAGATAGAGATAGACATAAACAATGGCAGACAGAGACAAAGACAGACAGAGACAACGGCAGATAGAGACAATGGCAGACAGAGACAAAGACAGACAGAGACAATGGCCGATAGAGACAAAGACAGACAGAGACAACGGCAGATAGAGACAAATGGCAGATAGAGACAAAGACAGACAGAGACAATGGCAGTTAGAGACAATGGCAGATAGAGATAGACCGAAACAATGGCAGACAGAGACAAAGACAGACAGAGACAACGGCAGATAGAGACAAAGACAGACAGAGACAACGGCAGATAGAGACAATGGCAGACAGAGACAAAGACAGACAGAGACAATGGCAGATAGAGACAAAGACAGACAGAGACAATGGCAGATAGAGACAACGGCAGATAGAGACAAAGACAGACAGAGACAATGGCAGATAGAGACAATGGCAGATAGAGACAAAGACAGACAGAGACAATGGCAGATAGAGACAAAGACAGACAGAGACAATGGCAGATAGAGACAATGGCAGATAGAGATAGACAGAAACAATGGCAGACAGAGACAAAGACAGACAGAGACAATGGCAGACAGAGACAATGGCAGATAGAGATAGACAGAAACAATGGCAGACAGAGACAAAGACAGACAGAGACAATGGCAGATAGAGACAATGGCAGATAGAGATAGACAGAAACAATGGCAGACACAGACAAAGACAGACAGAGACAATGGCAGACAGAGACAATGGCAGATAGAGATAGACAGAAACAATGGCAGACAGAGACAAAGACAGACAGAGACAATGGCAGAGAGAGACAAAGACAGACAGAGACAATGGCAGATAGAGACAAAGACAGACAGAGACAATGGCAGATAGAGACAATGGCAGATAGAGACAAAGACAGACAGAGACAATGGCAGATAGAGATAGACATAAACAATGGCAGACAGAGACAAAGACAGACAGAGACAACGGCAGATAGAGACAATGGCAGACAGAGACAAAGACAGACAGAGACAATGGCCGATAGAGACAAAGACAGACAGAGACAACGGCAGATAGAGACAAATGGCAGATAGAGACAAAGACAGACAGAGACAATGGCAGTTAGAGACAAAGACAGACAGAGACAATGGCAGATAGAGACAATGGCAGATAGAGATAGACAGAAACAATGGCAGACAGAGACAAAGACAGACAGAGACAATGGCAGACAGAGACAATGGCAGATAGAGATAGACAGAAACAATGGCAGACAGAGACAAAGACAGACAGAGACAATGGCAGATAGAGACAATGGCAGATAGAGATAGACAGAAACAATGGCAGACACAGACAAAGACAGACAGAGACAATGGCAGACAGAGACAATGGCAGATAGAGATAGACAGAAACAATGGCAGACAGACACAAAGACAGACAGAGACAATGGCAGATAGAGACAAAGACAGACAGAGACAATGGCAGATAGAGACAACGGCAGATAGAGACAAAGACAGACAGAGACAATGGCAGATAGAGACAATGGCAGATAGAGACAACGGCAGATAGAGACAAAGACAGACAGAGACAATGGCAGATAGAGACAAAGACAGACAGAGACAACGGCAGATAGAGACAATGGCAGATAGAGACAAAGACAGACAGAGACAATGGCAGATAGAGACAATGGCAGATAGAGACAAAGACAGACAGAGACAATGGCAGATAGAGACAATGGCAGATAGAGACAAAGACAGACAGAGACAACGGCAGATAGAGACAATGGCAGATAGAGACAATGGCAGATAGAGACAAAGACAGACAGAGACAACGGCAGATAGAGACAATGGCAGATAGAGACAATGGCAGATAGAGACAAAGACAGACAGAGACAATGGCAGATAGAGACAATGGCAGATAGAGATAGACAGAAACAATGGCAGACAGAGACAAAGACAGACAGAGACAATGGCAGACAGAGACAACGGCAGATAGAGATAGACAGAAACAATGGCAGACAGAGACAAAGACAGACAGAGACAATGGCAGATAGAGACAAAGACAGACAGAGACAAAGACAGACAGAGACAACGGCAGATAGAGACAAAGACAGACAGAGACAAAGACAGACAGAGACAAAGACAGACAGAGACAACGGCAGATAGAGACAAAGACAGACAGAGACAACGGCAGATAGAGGCAATGGCAGATAGAGACAAAGAAAGACAGAGACAAAGACAGACAAAGACAATGGCAGATAGAAATAGACCGAAACAATGGCAGACAGAGACAAAGACAGACAGAGACAATGGCAGATAGAGACCAAGACAGACAGAGACAATGGCAGATAGAGACAATGGCAGATAGAGACAAAGACAGACAGAGACAATGGCAGATAGAGATAGACAGAAACAATGGCAGACAGAGACAAAGACAGACAGACAACGGCAGATAGAGACAATGGCAGACAGAGACAAAGACAGACAGAGACAATGGCCGATAGAGACAAAGACAGACAGAGACAATGGCAGATAGAGACAATGGCAGATAGAGACAAAGACAGACAGAGACAATGGCAGATAGAGACAAAGACAGACAGAGACAATGGCAGATAGAGACAAAGAAAGACAGAGACAATGGCAGATAGAGACAGACAGAAACAATGGCAGACAGAGACAAAGACAGACAGAGACAATGGCAGATAGAGATAGACAGAAACAATGGCAGACAGAGACAAAGACAGACAGAGACAATGGCAGATAGAGACAATAGCAGATAGAGACAAAGACAGACAGAGACAATGGCAGATAGAGACAATGGCAGATAGAGACAAAGACAGACAGAGACAATGGCAGATAGAGATAGACAGAAACAATGGCAGACAGAGACAAAGACAGACAGAGACAATGGCAGATAGAGACAAAGACAGACAGAGACAATGGCAGATAGAGACAATGGCAGACAGAGACAAAGACAGACAGAGACAATGGCCGATAGAGACAAAGACAGACAGAGACAACGGCAGATAGAGACAAATGGCAGATAGAGACAAAGACAGACAGAGACAATGGCAGATAGAGACAATGGCAGATAGAGACAAAGACAGACAGAGACAATGGCAGATAGAGATAGACAGAAACAATGGCAGACAGAGACAAAGACAGACAGAGACAAAGGCAGATAGAGACAAAGACAGACAGAGACAATGGCAGATAGAGACAATGGCAGACAGAGACAAAGACAGACAGAGACAATGGCCGATAGAGACAAAGACAGACAGAGACAATGGCAGATAGAGACTATGGCAGATAGAGACAAAGACAGACAGAGACAACGGCAGATAGAGACAATGGCAGATAGAGACAAAGACAGACAGAGACAATGGCAGATAGAGACAAAGACAGACAGAGACAATGGCAGATAGAGACAGACAGAAACAATGGCAGACAGAGACAAAGACAGACAGAGACAATGGCAGATAGAGACAGACAGAAACAATGGCACACAGAGACAAAGACAGACAGAGACAATGGCAGATAGGGACAATAGCAGATAGAGACAGACAGAAACAATGGCAGACAGAGACAAAGACAGACAGAGACAATGGCAGATAGAGATAGACAGAAACAATGGCAGACAGAGACAAAGACAGACAGAGACAATGGCAGATAGAGACAATGGCAGATAGAGACAAAGACAGACAGAGACAATGGCAGATAGAGACAATTGCAGATAGAGACAAAGACAGACAGAGACAATGGCAGATAGAGACAAAGACAGATAGAGACAATGGCAGAGAGAGACAAAGACAGACAGAGACAATGGCAGATAGAGATAGACAGAAACAATGGCAGACAGAGACAAAGACAGAGAGACAATGGCAGATAGAGACAATGGCAGATAGAGACAAAGACAGACAGAGACAATGGCAGATAGAGATAGACCGAAACAATGGCAGACAGAGACAAAGACAGACAGAGACAACGGCAGATAGAGACAATGGCAGACAGAGACAAAGACAGACAGAGACAATGGCAGATAGAGATAGACAGAAACAATGGCAGACAGAGACAAAGACAGACAGAGACAATGGCAGACAGAGACAATGGCAGATAGAGACAATGGCAGATAGAGACAACGGCAGATAGAGACAACGGCAGATAGAGACAATGGCAGATAGAGACAAAGACAGACAGAGACAATGGCAGATAGAGACAAAGACAGACAGAGACAATGGCAGATAGAGACAAAGACAGACAGAGACAATGGCAGATAGAGACAATGGCAGATAGAGACAAAGACAGACAGAGACAACGGCAGATAGAGACAATGGCAGATAGAGACAAAGACAGACAGAGACAATGGCAGATAGAGACAAAGACAGACATAGACAATGGCAGATAGAGACAGACAGAAACAATGGCAGACAGAGACAAAGACAGACAGAGACAATGGCAGATAGAGACAGACAGAAACAATGGCAGACAGAGACAAAGACAGACAGAGACAATGGCAGATAGAGATAGACAGAACCAATGGCAGACAGAGACAAAGACAGACAGAGACAATGGCAGATAGAGACAATGGCAGATAGAGACAGACAGAAACAATGGCAGACAGAGACAAAGACAGACAGAGACAATGGCAGATAGAGACAATGGCAGATAGAGACAATGGCAGATAGAGACAAAGACAGGCAGAGACAATGGCAGATAGAGATAGACCGAAACAATGGCAGACAGAGACAAAGACAGACAGAGACAACGGCAGATAGAGATAGACCGAAACAATGGCAGACAGAGACAAAGACAGACAGAGACAATGGCAGATAGAGACAATGGCAGATAGAGACAAAGACAGACAGAGACAATGGCAGATAGAGACAAAGACAGACAGAGACAATGGCAGATAGAGACAAAGACAGACAGAGACAATGGCAGATAGAGACAATGGCAGATAGAGACAAAGACAGATAGAGACAATGGCAGATAGAGACAAAGACAGACAGAGACAATGGCAGATAGAGACAAAGACAGACAGAGACAATGGCAGATAGAGATAGACCGAAACAATGGCAGACAGAGACAAAGACAGACAGAGACAATGGCAGATATAGACAATGGCAGATAGAGACAAAGACAGACAGAGACAATGGCAGATAGAGACAAAGACAGATAGAGACAATGGCAGATAGAGACAAAGACAGACAGAGACAATGGCAGATAGAGATAGACAGAAACAATGGCAGACAGAGACAAAGACAGACAGAGACAATGGCAGATAGAGACAATGGCAGATAGAGACAAAGACAGACAGAGACAATGGCAGATATAGACAAAGACAGACAGAGACAATGGCAGATAGAGACAAATGGCAGATAGAGACAAAGACAGACAGAGACAATGGCAGATAGAGACAAATGGCAGATAGAGACAAAGACAGACAGAGACAATGGCAGATAGAGACAAATGGCAGATAGAGACAAAGACAGACAGAGACAATGGCAGATAGAGACAATGGCAGATAGAGACAGACAGAAACAATGGCAGACAGAGACAAAGACAGACAGAGACAATGGCAGATAGAGACAATGGCAGATAGAGACAAAGACAGACAGAGACAATGGCAGATAGAGACAAAGACAGACAGAGACAATGGCAGATAGAGATAGACAGAAACAATGGCAGACAGAGACAAAGACAGACAGAGACAATGGCAGACAGAGACAATGGCAGATAGAGACAATGGCAGATAGAGACAAAGACAGACAGAGACAATGGCAGATAGAGACAATGGCAGATACAGACAGACAGAAACAAAGGCAGATAGAGACAAAGGCAGAAATACACAGACAGAGATAATGGCGGATAGAGACAAAGACAGTGACGATGGCAGATAGAGACAGAGACAGACAGAGACATGCAGAAATATAGACAATGAGAGAAAGACAGAGGCCGAGACAAAAAAAACGTAGGCAAAGATAGATGGAAGGATTGATGGATGGATGTAAGAATTTGAGGATGGATAGATGATTAGATGCATGGATAAATAGAAGGATAAGAATAATGCTTATGATTATTTCAGTTCGACCAATTCCATAAACCAATCCATGAATTCATTAATTCAGTCGGTCAGTCCGTCGTCCATTCATCAAAATAAATGACAAACAGCCCATATGCATATTATTATAAAGCACCGCTGTGCCGTGATATCTACTCAGAGAGCCACGACATCTGCTCAGAGTGCCAGGGCATCTGCTCAGAATGCCAGGGCATCTGCTCAGAATGCCAGGGCATCTGCTCAGAATGCCAGGGCATCTACTCAGAATGCCAGGGCATCTACTCAGAGAGCCACGATATCTGCTCAGAATGCCCGGGCAAATGATCAAAATGCCAAGGCATCTGATCAGAGTGCCAGGGCATCTGATCTACCCCACAACATTTATCAAAATTGGTGTAAATTTTACGAACTTTCGGACAAAAACAATTTTGCTTGGTATTTTTTGAGACACGGTGTTGATGCCTCTGTCGTTCACTCTTACGATGCAGTAACGGTCGTCGACTCAATTTCAATCCCAATCGCACTTTCGTATCTTTTGTAGAAATGGATGCGCAACGTTGGCTTCGGCAAATGAACAGACAATGAATAAGAGTTGAACGTCAATCACTCACCTAGCATAGGCAGGCCGAGGCAGAGGAAGACCGATAAATACACAGGCAAATACAGGCAGACTGAGAGCTACAGGAGAAGACACTGGCAGACGCAGGAAGACAAGGAAAGACTGAAGAAGACACAGGCAGACAAAGGCATACAGAGACAGACACAGACACAGGCAGACACACACACAGACACATCCATAGTTGGATCTAAAGAAGACTCAGGCAGACTTAGGTAAACAAAGGCAGACACAGACAGACACAGGCAGACACAGGCAGACACACCAATGAAAGGATCTAAAGAAGACACTAGAAGACGTATGTGGACATTGGTTACACTGGCAGACATAGAGAGATGCTAGCAGACAGGGAGTGACAAAAGGCTGACAAAAGCTGCTACGCCTCTGCTTCAGTCATCTGCGAGAGCGTTGCAACTTACTTCGCTAACGGAAATGTCCTTTTCTTCAACTTATGGAAAAGTATTTCAACTTCAGAGCATTTCAAAATGGATGCGAGCAGTTGAAGTTTAACGTTTAAATGCTTTCACTTCCTTCTAATTGTCTCTGTCCTCCTCCTCCTCTCCCTCCTCTTCCCCGCTTCCTACTCTTCCTCCTGCTCCTCCTCTTCTTTATCCTCTTCCTCCTGCTCCTCTTCTTCTTTATCCTCTTCCTCCTGCTCCTCCTCTTCCTTATCCTCTTCCTCCTGCTCCTCCTCTTCTTTATCCTCTTCCTCCTGCTCCTCCTCTTCCTTATCCTCTTCCTCCTGCTCCTCCTCTTCCTTATTCTCTTCCTCCTGCTCCTCCTCTTCTTTATCCTCTTCCTCCTGCTCCTCCTCTTCCTTATCCTCTTCCTCCTGCTCCTCCTCTTCTTTATCCTCTTCCTCCTGCTCCTCCCCTTTCTTCTCCTCCTCTTCTTTCTCATCTTGCAGCACCTTCTTCTTTTCTAATTTGCCTCCGTCATCACCACTTGTCCGGCCAGTTTGCTGAGACTTTGGCACCAGATCATGCAGCAGCAGCAGCAGCAGCAGCAGAGGAGGAGCTAAGCGGTGCTATCGATTCTTCTCGACTGATTAGATAGAGCGGTGGATGCAGACCTATAATAACGGCGATAATATTAGTCCTTCTGTTCAGATGGAAATCAATGACGCTCAACCATCGTCCGCTTGCGACGAATGCCGCGTATCAATGGAAGAGATCTGTAGGACGGAAAGACAAATAGACAGACGAACTAAATAAAGGACGACGGAAGGACAGGCGGAGGGACGAAAGAACAGACGGACTATATGACGAACGGACGGATTGACGGACGGAAGAACGGACGACTAAATGACAGACAGAAGGTCAGACGGACGGACGAGCGAAAGGATGGACAGAAGGACGGACGGACTAAATGACAGACAGAAGGTCAGACGGACGGACGAGCGAAAGGATGGACAGAAGGACGGACGGACTAAATGACAGACAGAAGGTCAGACGGACGGACGAGCGAAAGGATGGACAGAAGGACGGACAGACTAAATGACAGACAGAAGGTCAGACGGACGGACGAGCGAAAGGATGGACAGAAGGACGGACGGACTAAATGACAGACGGACGGACAGAAGGACAGACGGACGGACGGTTGGACAGAAGGAGAGACGGAAGGACGGACCAAATGACAGACGGACGGAAGGACAGACGGACGGATGGACAGAAGGACGAATGGATTGGCAATAGGAGATATGCACTGAGAATCGATGTAGGTCTAATACAACAACCCAACACAGGAAACGATATATATGCATAGAGATCGCAATTCCGGACCATAATCATTATTCCGGAATTTCGAGATTTTTTCGGTCAAATCCCGGAATTTTTCCAGAATTCTAGTTGCGAACATATTGACCGACTCATTACTGTCAATTTCAAACAAATTCAAATACTTATTCTGTCTCATTAACTAGTAGGCCTATGATACCAGACTACACATGAAAGATGCGTCGACGGTATCCCAAAGTCAATATTTAGTGACAATGGTCAGATAAATAGATAAAAGTTACAAACTTAAAGAACAGAGATAATTATACTGTCCACCGTGTTAATGAATCCATTTTATTAATGCATCAGGCTGATTCAACCATCAGAGGCGTCCAGATAGGAGGGGATCCGGAGGCAATTGTCTCCAATTTCTGGCAGAGGAATATTTTTTGAGTCTTGGGGTGGGGGTTATCTTGCCTTCCTGAAACTTGGGACTGGGGGTTTGCTTCCATCACTCAAGGGGGATGGACGCCCCTAGCTGTCAGGCATGCTTTTAAAAATATGAACGCTGGAAGCACAATTAATGAGCCCAAGATTTCATCACCGAGACTGCATGGTTCGCAACCTGGAGCAGATAACATCGGCGGCAGAAAAAGCCCGTTAAGCTTCAACACAGTCTGCTTGCTATAGGTGTTCAATCAAAAGGTAATGTCAGACAGACTCCTCATCATTTGTCTTTCTGTCGTGGCGTTTGTAGGCCTATCTTTGTAGAGAATTAGGATTAAAATAATAATAAAAACTGTTATTCAAACCTATAATTTCCATTCCGAAATTGCGGATTTTGTGTCTGAAAAATTCCGGAATTTCGGTATCTACAAAAGACCGGAATTCGGAAATTCCGGAATTGCAATCTCTATATATGCATGTATACTAGCTGAATTACCTGTCTTTGCCCCGGTCCAAATAATGTAAGGTAGTCCTTACAATTCTGAAATGTGTTGAACATTGCTTCACCATGGTGGTATTAGCGAAGGTGGCTGTAACCCATAGCGAAGGTGGCTGTAATTATAACGACGGTGGCTCTTACTCTGCTTACTCACCGCCTTGGGCGGATCGCCTGTATTGTGAAATATTTGTCGCCTCGATCGTAAGGGCGTCATATACGCCAGGGTTGAAGCACATATTTTGATTGCTTTTTCTAGGAGGTATGAGTACTTAAACGCGGTGAAAAAGTATTTGTGCGAAATTTGAGAGCAATCGCTCGAATTGATAAGTTCGGAGGCAAGTTTTTTTGTGACTGTTTTACTCACCGCTTACGGCAGATCGACTGTTTTGAAATGTTGTTGCCGCCGACTGGAGAGTCCCGTGACTCGGGTTTTCCCGATGGGGAATTCCCGCGTCGTCGAACTTATCCACGATGTACAGTATAACTCGACACAAAATGGATTCATTTTTTCACTTATATTTTCATATTATTGATAGGTCGAGGGCCACTTTATGAGGCCCAGCGGGTCACTTTTGGCCCGCGGGCCACAGCATGGGAATCACTGCAGTCTAAATGATAGGATGGGGAAGGTTATGAAATTGTGAAACCCTTATGTTATTCCTCGGCTGAAAAAGTATTCGTGTAAAATTTTGAAGCAATCGGTCGTGTCGATCAAAGTGTTTGTGGAAGATACATAGTTTGTTATATACTTTATAAACATAAATACATATATATTCGCATTACTAGTGTATATATGCCTAATATGGATATATATATTGTTGTATACTCGCATAGTACACATGGTAGTAGGAGTCTAGGCAGAAAGTTACGGTTAGGTACTTCTGGCCAAAGTTCGACCGTACGTTAGGGCAGAAGATAGCGTACGCGTACGGTACGTAATTTACTAAAAATAATAGCGTACGCGTACGGTACGTTCGTATTCCGTACGTATGAGCAGCCTTTAATATTAGTTGCTTCTCGTGACGTCACAATTTTTTTCTCGTCATTTTCTCGTCGTTTTTTTCTCGTTTTTATTACGTTTTGCAACTTCATACATTCATTCTTTATAATACTGTTGATATTATAGTGATAAAGATGAATTTTGTGATAAAATTCAAAACTCACTGCTGGAATTTAATCAATTTATGACCGTAGTTTATTATTAGAAAATTGGAATAAAAATACACAATTGTTCACGGGATTGTTTTTAAACGTTTTCCATTCTGTAATTTTTTATTTTTTTAATTCTTGGTTAATTCTATAATAAAAAAATTATTTCGACTAACACGTAATGCAGAAAAATTAGCGTACGCTATTTATTAATTTAGTCAAAAAATAGCGACGCGCACGGTACGCATTTCAGCAGAAAAAATAGCGTACGTTCCATACGTACGGTCGAACTCTGCTTCTGGCTGAAGAAGGTCAGAAGGTATATAAGAAGGTTAGGACAAGGTGTGTGGGCAGACTGGTCAATTTCTTAGAGAGAGCACCCGTTGTCCAGAGGCCAGGTCTGTCGTTTTGAGTTTTACGGTTTGAGTGTCAAGGTCTGGTGTTGTGTTGAGTATTTTGAGACCCAGGTGAAACCTTCACTTTTGTTGTCGAGCTTTCGTGATGTCTGTACTAAAGCCACGAGTATGCTGGTTCGGTTGACCTGTCTTCGCTGTGGCGAAAGTGACCTTCGGTTTTGGACGATATTATGATTTTCCTTTGGTTATTAACTGTAAATACTTGTGCTTAAATATACCTTTTTAAAAGTTAGCATAAAGTTTTATGTTTGATTCGCTAAACTCGGGACCATAAACTAGCTGAATCCAACAATATATATAAATATTATTTATATATAAATCACACATTACATAATAATTATATTACAAGTACATAATATACTTATCATACATTACTTGTATATACGTGTATATATGCATGAAGATACAATCATATTTACACAGTAAAAAAAATATATATATATATATATATATATATATATATATATATATATATATATATATATATATGATCACCACCATGATCATACAGCATCAAAAGCATCAGCAATGGCATGATGCTATCGTTGAAATTGTAGACTGAATCTGATCGTTGGCGGAGTTTGTCGTGCATATGTCAGGGACACTTGTCGAGTGAGCGCGGCGTCAGCAGGTGTCCTTTTCCATCGGTTGCCATGGATTCCGTATTATCCACCTGTCAGCAGCACCGATGCAAAGCACGGTAATTACACGCGTTATCCGCCGCCATGCATAAGGCCACCTGCTTGTTATAGCGGAGATTACGAAAGGTCATCACTGGCGGCTGCAGATGCTGAGTGCTGGCCTTTGTGGGTGGGTGTGGGTGGTGAGGTCGGGCAGGCGTCGCTCAAAGGGCTAAGCGAGGCCGTTTTGTAGAATTGATAGGTTTAAGCCATTTCTGTAATGTTGTTCGAAGGGGTGCCATGGAAAATTCCACCT
This sequence comes from Bimastos eiseni, assembly GCA_959347315.1. NCBI lineage: Eukaryota > Metazoa > Annelida > Clitellata > Crassiclitellata > Lumbricidae > Bimastos > Bimastos eiseni. The sequence continues at coordinate 108,606 of OY365818.1, forward strand.
TAAGGTATATGGAGCATCAAGAGGAAAGAAGAGAAAGGAACGAGAAGCATTGTGGTGGACAGAGGATGTCCAGACAGCGGTCAAATATAGGACGATTGCCTTAAAAAAATCGCAGATGAATCGAAAGACTGGGTATCTGACAGCGACATGCAAAGCAATGTCACAGCAATCTAAAAGAACTATATACCAATGGCCAGAGGAAGGGCGGTGCAACATCTCTCTATATATAAAGAAGAGATTCTGTACCGTCTGTCTGTCCGAATATGCATTTTTACGGCTATGGACTCGAAATTTTCGCCGTTCGCTCGGGGAACACTTGGGACACCCAGTAGAGAGGTTGATGAGTCCGCGGCCGCCGTCTTCATGTTTTCGAGAGCCAAAAACCTGGCTCAACCCTAACTCTTACCCTAACCCTAATTCTGTGAGAAGCGGATACGGCCTCTACTAGTGCAGATCTAATTTTTTACAGTGACTCTTCAAAGGTGTCCATCGTTGTCTGTGTTGTCTTGATCGTCGCTTAGCATGCTGATACAGTATGTGTCAGAATAACGACTCTCTATTATAGGCTATATATTGTAAGGTGGCACAGTGGCCGATCGATTAGAGCGGTCAGCCCGTAAAGTTCAGTGTATGCTGAGCGCGCGGGTTCGAGCCTCGTCCGGAACGTCAGTCATTGTATAGGGACCTTGAGCAAGTCCTTCGCGCACCATTGCTCTGCAGTACAACTGCAATTGCGCCGTCGAGGCGTGTGTGTGCACTTCTGAGCAAAAAATGTTGGAAGAAGGGCGGTATAAAATTTCGGAAATAATAATAATAATATTAATAACCCCAAGTCCATTATTTTATTGAGTATTCCGTAAATACTACAAAAGCGTCGAAAAGTTTCATTGGCTAGTCACAAAAACGTAAGCTAAGACATTATGAAGTGTTTTTCGTGTCGAACCTAAGCCGTCGTTGTCATTAATCACTCAAAGACTGAGGAATTTTGACAAATAATTGGCTCCAGTCCTGTATTTATGACAAATGCAGGACATAATATTGTCAATATATGCCCCAGCTCTGATCCTGCTAATTCATCGCTTCAGTCCGTCATAAAGACAAACCGAGTTTTGCTAGGATATCCGCACAAACTGCAATATTAAATCAATTGATCTTTGTTTACAGAAAGTGAATTTCCAGCCATTAGGAATCATACAACGCCGTGAATGAGTCGTATGAATGCTCACTTTTCTTTAAGATAGGTGTCAACCTATCGACCCTCTTTACAGCCAGTTGTAACTGTCTACTCTAGAATATTAATCTTTTGGACTAACTGAAACATCTTCGAATGAACTGTTACTGTTGGGAAATAGCCTCAATCTTTCCAAATTTAGGGGAGTGGATGATATAGATCACTCAATTGCCATTAACTACAAGCTCATCGGTCATAGCTCCCATTGTGGCAGAACTCATAACTTGTTCATTTAGATCTGGCACGTTTCCAGAAGCCTTAAAAATTACGAAAGTTGTCCCAAGCTTTAAGAAAGGCCAAAGAGATATTGCATCAAGTTACAGAGCAGTCTCAGTTTTGCCAATATTCTAGAAATTATACGAAAAAGCAACGTATGAACGTCTCAATGATTTCATTGCAAAATTGAACCTTTTCTATGTTCCCCAGTAGGTCTATGGGTTTTGCTCTGGTCACTCAACTGTCATGCCTTTACTTAACATGCAGGATAAAATATCAGCTGCCATAGATAACACTGAATATTCGACACTATTAATAAACCATGATATTCTCCTCAGAAAATAACCCATTTACGGGATTCGAAGCGCGCAACTAAACTGGTTTAAAGTTACTTGTGTGCAAGACAGCAGTTAGTGCGCTGTAATGACATTCCTCTGGTTTACCAAGGTTCTATCCTGGGGCCATTACTATTCATCCTTTATATTAATGACCTTCCAACTGTCGTTCCTACTTTATTTGTTATACTCTCTGCTGATAACACCAATCTATTTAATTCCCATTCCTGCCTTGAAACCCTGATTAACCAAACTAATTATTAACTAGATAAAATGGCAGAACGGTTTGGTGCCAATAGATTAGCATTTAACCTGGACAAAACCAATCTCATAATGTTTAGATCCCACAGAATGCCTCCGCCAGCACATTCACCAACTATAAATATCATGGGAACATCAATTACCCAGGTTTCTTCCTCAAAATGTTTTGGAATTATTGTAGATCAGCACTTATCGTGGACTGATAACATATCTGCAGTATCGTTAGAAATTGCTAAAAATGTAGGAATAGTTTCAAGAATATCTTAGGTGCTTCCGGCCAACGCTCGCTCAACTCTTTTTATACTCTTTTTACCTATGCTTAACATATGGAAATATAGTCTGGTCCTCTGCGTACAAATTCAATTGAAATAAATTAAATATTTTTGCAGAAAAAAGCAATCAGATTTGCAGCAAACATGCCATATGGTGCACACACAGGACTTGAATTCAAAAAAATAAATACTAAAAATAGAGCAAATTCTGAATCTACAGATTGGAATCTTCTTGTACCGATATTCCTACAACTTATTACTCCGCATATTTCTGGAATATTTTCTCCTTAGCCCAAGTAGCCATTATCAATTATCGAGGGGCTGGCTCTCTCTGCCTCTTATGCGAGGAAAACATTAGGCTCTCCTCTATAAAATGCACAGGACCAAGGATTTGGAATGATATCCCACTCCCATTACGCCTTATTCCAAATGTACGTCAGTTCAAGTCTAAGTGGAAGATGGCTATACTGAATGAACAGGGATGAAAGATAAAGTGTCTAAGTTAAAGTTACTTTACTCTCTAGTCGTGTGGTTGGCGTTGTTGCAATTTGCTAGCTATCATGTTAAGAATCAACAGCTGTGACTAGGATAGCTAGGTTATCAATTAAGTTTAGTTAAGTTTTCAGTTAATACAGTGGCGCAGCTAAGGTATTTTGCGCCCGGGGACAAACTACAGAATTGGCGCTCCTTTTGGGTCGTCTATAAATGACGTCACGCGCTTATGGGATGGGGTCACACTAGGAAGGAGAGCGGGTCAAAATTTGTCCAAAAAAGCAGCCGGAACAGGCTGAACTGTATATCCCCCTCTATGAAGAAATCTTGCACACGCAGGACCTTCAGTCGATTTAGCTATTTTCTCTCTTCACTTAGACGACGGTGCATCCTTAATTCTTGGTGCTATCAACTTTATTAGAACTGTTATCAATATGCAATGAAGAGGACTACGTCTAGAGCGAATTCCCTTATTTGTATGAGCAGTTTTAATTACAGTTATTTTGCTTCTTCTATCTCTCCCAGTTCTTGCCGGAGCTATTACTATACTCCTAACAGACCGACACCTTAATACTTCCTTCTTTTATCCTGCGGGAGGGATGACCCCAATCTCTATCAACACTTATTCTGATTCCTTGGACGGCCCCTTCTTTAGTTTATTTCACATTTTTCAAATGGATTTAAATGCTATTTATACCTTTTATATATACATATATATATATATATACTGTCACAGACAGTCTTAAAAAACTTTTACTTGATTTCACAGTCACAACTTGGTCAAAAGGTTTTCTCTCCAATGTTTCTTGTTCAATGCTATCATAAGGCTAATCGCTCCCATGATAAAGCTAAGAAGTGGAAGATCGCCGAGACGATCTCGACCCTTCACAGATACGACAAAATTAGCTTCAATTTTCTGAAGGACCGCTCACAGCTAGCTATTGAATCAACTATAATATTGTTAGAAGAATTTGCTGTGAAATGCGTTCATTTTTAAATACGTCATTAGTATTATGTCGCACCTTACGGGCCGGGAGAGGAGCGCCAAAATCATTCTTGACAAGTGACAACCTGTTTGTCTGTTCCATTCTGGGGGACGCTAGGCACTAATGGGTTAATGAAGATATTTTGGAGGTTACAAAATTAAATCTCACAAACTTAGTTGCATAAAAATATTAAAAAATTAATAGTTTAAATCCTCATTTTGGCGCCCCTCCTAACTTGGCGCCCCTCCTAACTTAATCCGATAGCAAGAACTGTTAGATTTGTATAATTGTCATTCTTCTTCTGTTTATTGGATCGCGATGGTTTCTGATGTGCAATAGAGCTATGGAGAAATGTTTTTTTAAATCTCTTACTGGACATAAATTCATTTGCGCATTTTGTCAATTCGCAAAATGTCTGTTCTAACTATTTTGATGAATAAATTAGTAAAGCAGAATATAGCTTCTTTCCTCGTAGCTTGAGTTAATTAATTTATCGGAATCTGCTTTGACTAGAAATGGAAGACATTCAGAGGTGTAATGTAATAGGTGCTTGCTTATGAAAGTCTCGAATGACTCTACTTGACTAAGAAGTTGCGACATTTTTATAGGTATGAATGATCGGTGATTGGTCCAATCTCACATGTCTGTTGTTTCGATCAACAACATTCGCATGTCGAATGGATGAACAACAATAAGATAGCAATTGAAGGATGGAAGGAGGAATTAATGGCATCAGGTCAATGGCACAAATTCGATCAGACTTCAGCCGCCAATCAAATCTGGCGCCCTTCGCGACCTCTGCCGTCGTTTCCAATTTATTCCTTGAATGACTGCACTGTATTTGGGCTCAAGGCAGGATTAGGAGCCACGTCTCCTGCCTCCTCGTTTGCGTTGAATTGCAGTAACACGACCGCCTCTCTAACACAGCCAGCAGTGGGCACAGTTCCGAGGTTTGGACGATGAACAGCTGACGAATTGTCCGCCAACTGCTACAGACAATGGAGGTAATTAAGTTTTCTAGAAGGAAATTTAATGACAATATAGTAATAGAGGAGAAGCGGTCTCGCCGGTTACATCGATATATTAAGAGGTATGCCAAGATGGATCGAAAAGCTACTGATGAGAGTGGATGACCGTGACATTTTCTAATAGGTGGCGACAGAAATTACTGACCCCTATAAGAACAGTCACAACCTCACGGGGCTCTAAGTTAGCTTATAAAACCGACTTTCTAGATTTATGTGCAGCAGAATTGCTTAAAACACCGGTACCATCGTAGGATAATTGTGGACCGAGCCGAGCCCCTAAAAGTCACCAGGCCCTAGAATTTGACCCCTCTGACCTGCAACTATCAATGCCTTTGATCAGACGTATTAGGGTGACGCAATCGATTACGATGATGAAAGGAATCTTTAGAAGCGTATGACAAGGGAACTGAATCATGTCTTTCGTTTGCCAAGAATCTACAGAAATGGAAATCGGATTCATTTGAGTGACGACGAACAAAACGTGGACAGGTCTGACTGCCGACACTGGTTATAATGTTGTTTAGGACGAGAGGAGAGACAAGGAAGATGAGAGAAGGAGAGACAAGGAAGATGACCGCATTGAAGAGAATCATTTCTTCCTATTCTCATCATCTCCGGGAAAGATGACAGAAGGAGGGACAAGGAAGATGACAGAAGGAGGGACAAGGATGATGACAGAAGGGAGGACATGGAAGATGACAGAGGGAGAGACAATAAAGCGGAAGAGAGTTGGTTGGAGCACTCCAGAATGGAAAATGGTCGAATCGGGTCTGGATAGATGACAAAAAGAAACTCCTGTTCAGCTTTTGTGCCATCGGCGTTTACTTGGCCTTGCTTTGTGTATAAATAAGTTCTCAATCTGGCATTTGCTTTAACCGTTCGCCTATCTTCTTGTCCATTAGCGAAGAAGAGGAGAATTACTTTTAGCTGCTGTAAAAATCGAGCAGTACCATAGGATAAGCAGAAAGACGCCATCCAATCGCCGCCAGTCGATTCTCTAAGTGCCTTGGCCAGCTACTTAAGGAAGATTCACGGCCGTTGTCTCCTCTCTCACTGACGCCCGGATCGCATTGAAGAGAATCATTTCTTCCTATTCTCATCATCTCCGTCCTTCGTCTGTTTCTCTGTGAAATTCATCGTTTGCTGTAAGTTCTGGACTGGCAATCACTCGCAGTTTGGTTCAGTTGAGCGGCGTATTGTGTGTCTGTCATGCAGTACGGGTACCGATACTACAAGATTGCTAATTGAGATAGGTCAGTTAAGATATGTGTTAAAAATGGACAGATGAAGGGACAGACAGGCATACAAAACCCGATAGCCTTTCCCTTTCACTCCTGCGTCAACCATGGACCCCTTATGACTTCAACGAATCGAGTCGTAAAATACTTTAACACTGCGTTCATCCGACGGATGAACGCATTGTTAGATTTCGTTTCGATGGTGGAGACGACAGAGTTAGACGACGAAGAAGAAGAATTGATTCCGTTGGCAGAAGTGTCTGATAAATGACGTCATTGTCTTAGGTATCGTTAGTCGGTATATACTTTACGAAACAAAGCAGATACGAAAACGGTTAAAAAGAACAACGGAATCCTCGATTATGGCTTTAGGTGAAGTCAAAGAGAGTATATCTGCGTCTACGTACATGGCTATCAGAGCCACAGTCTGTGTGTTTGGTTGGCTGTCTGCCAATCATTGCAGGGCTATCATAGATGTAGTTGGCTACTGCAGTCTTTCTATGTGTTATTCTCCCCAGCCACATACTATCTCCAAAATACACGTCCTATCAAATGGTCGGACAGAAAGAAGTGTGTGAGGCATGGTATACATGGACGAAGCTAGAGTTCGAGGGTCTGATAGGAGGATAAGCGTGAAGTGTATACATCGTCTCCTCTTCACCGACTATGTTCATCCGTTGCATGAGTTGTCTGTGTTGTTTGTGTTGCTTGTGTTGTCTGTGTTGACTATGTTGCTTGAGTTGCCTGTGTTGCCTGTGTTTCCTATGTTGCCTGTGGACAGTTGTTGCACTTTGGATTCGATTTGCGATAAGGGCAAAGGAAGGACGAAGATTTCCTTCTCCTGGATGTCGTGTGTTTAACGGCTTACTGATAAAGCTGTGGTCGCTGCACCCGAGCCACGTTTTGTCATCACAGCAGCCGAAGAAGCATTGCCTTAGCCCGATGCTACATACAGCGAAGATTAATTGTTTCAATACTAGCAGAATAAATAGACAGCAGTAGTCCTAATATTAACCAAACTGTGGCCCCAATGACCGGTAGTTCAATTGTCACGAATTCTGTTGAACCGCTGTCAAATAATAGATGTGTACGTTGGTCGATTCGATCGATCGATCGAGACAGACATATAGACAGAGAGAAAGAGAGGTAGAGGGTTAGAGAAACCGAGTGAAAGAGAGGGATAGGGACATACAGACACAGCGAGCAGGAAAGGGAGAGACAGACAGAGAGGAAGAGAGGGAGAGAGACAGAGAGAGAAGGGAGAGATGATCGAGTGAGGTCGTTCATAACGTCGAATAGTGAACACGATCCTCGTACTCGTTTACTTAATATTGATGCATCGAGACAATAAAACAACAAAGAAGAAGAAGTCGATAGACGACGTTTGCGACTGACTGCAATCCCAACACATTTACCATCTCAGGTAAACTTCGAGGCTAGTGTACGTTTTGCATATTAGCGATCATAGCTATCAGGAATTCCCTGTTTTAAACTGAGGTAGTTATCATCATAGTATGGGTTTTTCTCTTCTTAGTCTGCTGATATATAGTGTTATTGTAAAGCGCCATTGTATCGGCATGGCTGTGTTACGGCGCTTTAGAAATCCTAACCCTATCCCTAACCCGTTTAATAATAATAATAATAATAATAATAATAATGATATCATTAATAACAGTAATAACAGTAATAATAATAATAATAATAATTAATAATAATAATAATAATAATAATAAATAATAATAATATTAATGATTATAATAATAATAAAAACGAATATAATAATAATAATAATAAACATTATAGCAGTTTAATCTTCTTGTCACAAGATGGTTCACACTTTACCTCACAACAACGATCGCATCGAGTCTGCATAAACCCATCCGATTAGGGTTGGGGTAGGGTGGCGGTTGGGGTTTGGGGTTGGGGTGTAGTAGAAGTGGGTTGAGGTGTAGTGAAGCCCACTCGCGACAATTATTGTGTAGCTGGCTGGTCATTCAAATGAGGACTGGGTTAAATGTAGCCATGAATATTGTATAATCCATAAATTTAGCCAAACAATCCTGAGAATGCGTTAGTAGGCGTATTAGAAATATCTGAAGTTGCCAAAAGTGAAAGCATTGTCTTCTACTTACTTCTGGAAATCATCATCATCGTTTCTGACATCGATGGCAAAGGTTTCAACGTCGTCCTCGTCCTCGTCAATGTTAAGGTCGGCAGCAACGGTTTCTCAATCGACGAACAGCAACTGCGGCGCCACTTTGGTTGCAAGAAGTCACGACGACATGCTAGAGTAACCGATGACCGAGAATATGCACAGAACGACGGCGGACGACATTCTTTGTCGTCTGAGTTGAGAAACAGATCGAGACAAATGAGAAAGCGACGACTCTGTTTAAGAATTAAAACCAGTTGATGTGAAGAGAATGTCCAGTCTTCTCGTTCTTCTCATCCGCTAGAACAACCGACGATTCTAAACCTAAGCAGATATTTCTCAGCCGCTCTGCACGTCGCCTCTTCGTATTGTATACAACTATGCACTCCACATGACTCTAAGTGTGTCCGCCCGAATGTCCACAGGCAGGCAAGCAGAGAGACAGGCAGACAGACAGACAAGGAGGAAGACAGATGAGAAGGTCGGCACACGGCGGGCGGGCAGAAGCTGGGATTGCAGGAGGTCAGGTCGCTGTCTCTATGCAGGGCTGGGCCGTCGTCGTCGTCGTCGTAGTGGGAGCCAGATGGCGGCAGGCAGCAGCAGCAGCCGCAGCCGGGCATCATCTTCAGCTAAGGCCATTGCGCATGAGCAGCAGCAGCAGCAGCAGCAGCAGCCTGGTCGTCATCAACGAAGACAAGACAGCACAAGCAACGAGCGACCACAGCCCAACGCAACCAACGGCCAGTCAACATCGGTCGTCCGATTCACAGCGTCATCCTCTTCAAACCGTTTACATACTCAGCCACACAAATGACAGCAAATCCACACATTCCAGGCTTCCATGTACCTGTTGGTAATCTCGTCGTTCCGCCTTTCCCTCCATCCATCCGTCCGTTCTCCAGTCCGTCCATCCGTCCGTCCGTTCTTCGGTACGTCCGTCCGTCCGTCCGTCCGCCTTTCCCTCCATCCATCCGTCCGTTCATGCGTCCGTCCATCCCCGTCCGTACCGTCCGTCCTTTCTTGTTAACGACAAGGAAATTATGCAGCGACAATATAATGTTGCATATATGGCGAGTGTGAGAATCTGTGACACGAGTCATAAAGACAAATCTGTTTGTGTGCTGGATGCATGGAAAACAAAGGAGAAAATGTCTAAGGAAGATCTTTATGCAAAATAAAACTGTGTGAGAAATGCTGCAAAGCTGCTGTCAAAGATAGTATTGAATGTGATATTGCAAATATTGTTACATCCATTGTAAGTTTATGGATGTTGATCCGTCAACGTACAAAATATTAATGCAGGCGCAATCCTTGTTATGGTGCTGTAGTAAAGGAGTTGTAAAGACATGGATGAGACTTAAAGAAGGACAAAACGAGTTGGAGAATGCAGTAAAGAAAAGTAAGAAAGGAGTTGAAGGCGAGACTCGACAAAATTGAATAGAGATTAAACAACAGCAAAGAACGAGAAGCGATCGTACCCTTTGGTCGTCAGCCACCTGTTAGTGAACCATTTGACCTGACTAGTATGGAAATCTGTTGCCATGTATTGTTCACGATTCAAACTCATCGTTCCCCTTCCAACCCCACACTGCTCCACCCGTCCGTCACTTAAATTTGCAAATCGCTCCATAGCCACAACTAAAAAAGGAAGACTTTGAGTCGAGATCGAGACAAAAAAAAGAGCAGAAAGGACACACAAACTAATGTAGCTGAACACAGCTAAGAATCAAGTTCGCGCACTGAAAATTCACAGTTAATGTCTATATTTTAGCCCGGATACCGGTTTCAGGTTAATAGAAAGAATTATGGTCTGGACAAGCGAAAAGTTTTCAACCCCCAGTTCAAATCTGATAATTCAAAGCCTACGAGGAAAGATTGTGTATATAATTATGCGATTTGACAACCATGGAAAAATAACAAATCAGAGGTGACTCGACCGAGACGTATCAGATAGTAACAGGAAAGGACACCAGTCAATTGGTTTTTTAAATTATCTGTAGATCATAGAACCAAAGGTCATGCATAATAAGTCTTGAAGAAGAAGAAGAAGAAGAATAAGTCTTGAAGAAGAAGAAGAATGCGTAATGAATGCGCGAATAAATATAAAAGGAAGACAGGAAGACTAATGCTACGGGGAGAGTAAGACAACGGAGTAGGAAGACGAAGAAGGATGACGGAAGAAGTGGTTCTCACTCAGCCACAAGTCTCCGGAACCAATATGAATGTTATGTTATATGCTTCTGTTCGCTATGAAAGTTCACTCACGGTTTTACGACGACAAAGGACTGTAGCGCCCATGCTGCAGCATTAATGTATTCGAAAAGCTTTCAGGTTCATTCGTTGGTAAGTTGGTATTAATGTATAAATGCGAGTATTATCCAAGGGTATGTCTGGTCAAAGACACGTTTTGGCTACAATTTCCAGCCAAAACTTCTCCTATCTGGATACCGATTATTCCAATACGCAGATAATTACTCATATTTGGTGATCCCATGATATAATAATTCTTTTATAAATTGAGAACTCGACAAAATAGCACAATGGTGCAGTAGCTGCAATCAACACCTGAATAAGAGTTAGTCCTGCGAAATAATCACAATGCGACAACACACCACACAACCAAGATACCATCTAACCAATTGCTCGGATATAACTACAGGCAAATGAAAAATTCTGGAAGTAATAATTTTCATTCTCCATAACATAATATCAATAAGAACTATGTGCAATACGTTTTGCCCGACGAGCTTCACCTGGTGGCGGGGGGGGGGGCATTTGCAAATGGGGATGAGAGAGAACGCACCTACTACACCCATTAATATAATGGGAAATTGAAATTAAAGCACCCCTACTGTTGAAGTGCTGTGTGTAAACACACAGCTTTCCCATGTCTGACCAGGGCAGGGATTCCCAGGGAATGCCTTCGTGTATTACTACCACACACGCGTGAAACCGGATAGACCCTGCCTGTACAATCGCAATATACCATGCTATGACCCCCACATAAAAGACCTTCACCACAGCTAATACTCTATTGTCTCAAACACATTGCTATTCACATTACTCTTTATTAGCATCGATATTATTATTATTCTGATGCTTAATCATTGCTTTCGATTGATGTCACATTGTACAATTAAAAATGGTGTATTAACGACTTCACTTCTTACCTGCAACATGCGACGTCTGGTGACTCACCATGCATTTTAAAACTATCAGCGCAATGTTTCTTGAAATTTGTTAATAGATCCTACCATATTTGGGCCTCATGTACTTTCAGTGAAGGCACTAGAGATATAGACATTTTGATGAAATCTACGAATCTTCGTCTCCAAACTGTTTCATTGTTAAATGTATAAAAATCACATAGAGTTTTTACACTTTGATTGCTATTGTTGCTGTTCACGCATTCCTCTGCATTTCACACTTTATCATCCTCAATGAAACCTGACTTAGAAACCCTGTAGGCCTAAAGACAAAACTCGTCATAATATGGTTTTTATTATGTTTAATGTTTTAATATGGTAAATATACAGCAATTTAAGTCTAGAGTTATTATTGTTCGGCAGCAGGTAATTACAGAAATATGTCCATCATTTGAATATCCATAGAGAGCAAATCTCGTCCAAAGTCATCCTGAAAAAAATAGGAAATTAGTAGTCATGAAAATTAATGCAAAACTTTGTGTTCATAATTAAAGCTTTAAAATAATAACAGACTTTAAAATGATGGTCGCTTTAACGGAATACAGCAACAGTGGTGGTGTATTTCTGAAATGAAATGCTTGAGCGTCTATGTGCAATGTACATGAAGCCAGTCAATGAAGAAAAATCCATTTACACAATTCACACACCAAAGTGTGACGCACTAAACGATCTGTGAAGAGAGGAGCTAAGCTTCACTGCCTCATGCAACGGTGTTAGGACAAGCAGAAGACAAAGAAATACAGCTTTCGAGTCATTGTACAGTTTGCAGAATGGATGATTGAACTGCAAGTTAAAAGTCTAAACTTACAGTCAATGACGACACAAGTTCATCACTATCCATAGGAATTGAATCATTAACCGCCGTCTGTGCTTCTGATTGATCTTCATCCAAATGAAGAGAACTCGTCAGTCCATTCAACGCGTATTGAGACGGTTGTTGCTGCTGCTGTGAATCGGGGCAGTGAGAAAGATTATTACTACCTGTTACAAAAATTTAAAGATCTTGTTAGCACTCAACATGAGCAGTTATGATGCTTCACAATTAACTTTAAATCTGACATATTGTGGACACTGGTGAAAGGTAAACCATTCTAGAAGCTGAAAGCCATATGCAACGAAAGCCAAAAACTATCTGAATTGCATAATAGACCATCATCGTGCCTGGAGCAGTAAACTCCAGAGGCGTCCAGATGCAAATGCCTCTAATTTCAAGTAGGGGGATATATTTTGCGTCTTAGGGGAATATCTTGCCTTCCTGAAACTTGGAACCAGGGTTTGCCTCCATCACTCAGAGGGATTGACGCCTCTGGTAAACTCGCTCAATCGATCACCCAGCACAACTCAAGACAAATCGCATTGTCTTTGTGAGTCATTATGCTTATTATACAAAAATTAACAATTCATTGAATGCTTTAACCACACAATAGTTAAACACTAAAAGCCAGTAATCCGTTCTCAACGAGCTGCATAGGTTGTCTCGTACATTTTATTAAATGCTCGTCATTATAGGATAACGAAATAGCAGGAGAATGCTCGATAAAACACTACCATTTGAGGAAAACCTTGCTCGTTTAAAGTCACCCCACGCCCACAGTATGTGGAAATCATGTTGTTATTATTACTAAAAATGTTCTTGCACTTTATGCAATGAGTCAGTTTGGCTTTGCTGGTGCCGTATGAAGACCATGTAGCCTTTTTATGGGAATTTATGTAGCTATATCGTGTGGCAACCTTTGGTGACCGGTCGACATATATAGCTCAGTGGTATTGACCACCTTGTTTACTATTGCATCAGCCTAGGTATTTATAGAACTGACCTCATTGCACAATCTTAAGCCACTTCACGTGTTTTTGTACCAAACAAATGCAGGTCGCTCTATAAAACGAACAGTCTTACAAATAATTACATTTAGACTCAGTAAGTTGAGTGATTAGATGATTAGAATTTAGATAGCATCGTAACAAGGGCTCCTGATTTAACAAGTTCAACACTTTCACAGATATATTTTTTAAGTAACATGTGCTGAGCGTGGACTTTAATGCCTCAATAGTAAGTGCAGTACGTATTAAACATGAACTTCCATTCCAGCACCTGGTCCTATAATCACTGAAAAGACCGCATAACCAAAGCCCGTTCTTGATTTGCGCACCCGCATCGATCGCCTCAGATCTCAAAGAGCTCTCTGTTCGACGAATGATTGCAATCTCAACTGCAAGGTCCACCAGCGTCACATTATGCAGGGACTTGTGTACAAATCTGGCAAATTTCCGTTCTATCAGGTAACTGCTTGAAAAGATGGTTATCGTATGTAGCACCTGATAAGTTCAGATTGTTAAGGCCATTGCAAGAATACAGAGAAGCAATTGGTTCACCTCTAGTTAGTCAAGGACAATACTACTGATGATGCTGACCGTTATCCAGCCGTCATAAATGTGAATTATCTGCTGTATCTGAGTAGAATGGGCGTACATCCAGCTTCGAGCGTGAGTTATCCATCAAAGCATAAAATCACTCAATTGTTTCAGATGTCATTGGCTGTGTATAATTATCTTGTGCAGATTGTTATCCAGCTCAGGCAGCCGTTTTTGTATCCGAGTCTGATGAAGACTTGCACCCGTCTGGTCAGCTGTACAGTGTAACTTAATTATTCAACTAAACCAAACTTCAATTGTCCAGCATAGAACCTTTAGTGTGGTCGGTCCTTCTTTTATAGACTGTTTTGTTTGTCATTTGACTATTCCAAACAATCCGAAAGTCCTTTTTGACCATGCCCTACTGTTATCAAGTTAAGAGTGCATCTGAGACGTTTTTTTCTGACAGAGGAGGGAGGCATTTATAAAACAAGTTTGAATTACAACAACAGTTACCTGCAATGAGTTCTGCTGATACATTAGGGTCTGCAGATGTAGAGCTGAGCGCTGATCCTTGAGAATGATTAAGAAGTTCTGTCAGTAGCCTTTGCTCCTACAATAGAACATTGGTTTCATGTTCACATAGTTCATACACTATTCCTCAATCCTCTTCTTCCACAACATTCTTCCATATTTTATGATCAATGCTATCAGATGGTAATGCACAGCATAAAACGCGCCATATTTAGGAGCACATCGAAATAACAGATTGAACTCATTGAGTACCTAAATTGTTTAATATGACACTTAATTTGCAATTATCCATTTCCCAGAAAGCAATTATTTTCAATAGAAGATCATTATTAGGAATACCCTAGAAACTTAGAAATACCACATTGTTATAAGAATATTCCTTGGCTAGTGTAACATCTATTATCAAGTCATCTGCACGAGAGTTTAAAGGCAAGTCATCACATGGTCGAGTGATGAAGTTACGAAGAAGCCCAGTGTTTCATGCAGGGCGTGTGTTAGGGTTAGGGCTAATTAACATACCATGACCTAGAGTATGCGCTGCTCATTAGTGGAATGTATTTAGTCCAGCTTGTGTGCATCGTCATCAGCTGTCCCATGCCATGACAAAAATAGAACAGAACCAGAATAAACTACAGAATCATCAATGTCTACATTGAAAATAATTGTGTACTGCATAGAGACATCAAGTGTCACTTATATTGCTCTGATGTAGTGATGAAGACAGAGACATTGTCCTTCATCATCTACAAATATCACTTGCCTTTTCACATCTCAATGAAGCATTGATTGGTGTCAAAGCATTAAACACTATGCCATTGTTAATAACTAAACGAACCCATTCACGTGGCACTTACTGAGACAGTCACCCCATCGGAGTATTATTAGGCTGTCAATGTTTAAAGCGTGTGGGTGTGTTTAACCAATGAAGAACAACAGAACTACTTGTATGAACAAAGTAATTGGTACATATAACCAATGCTTTTTACAAAGTCACAGAGGAGGTCAACTTTGACAATGTATATATAAGTAAGTTATTATATTTTTTTTAAAACCTATTGCAAATAGCACTTTGGCATACATGCAGCTAATACACGCAAGTTAAAAAGTCTATGTGCTCAAACCTTTTCAATAGCAATAATGAATTAAGGCTGAACGGTTTCAGCCATCTGAAGCAAATTATTTACGCTGAATTACAGCACATGACCAAATTTGTCTGATCAAGTACATTCAGAGACGGCGATCTCGCTTGACAGTTGGGGGACACCCAATGAGAGGAGTAGGAAGTTTGGGAGGGACACACATATAAATTGTCCCCTCTCTGTAAAAGGTGGAGGGACTTGTCCCCCTAACCCTAACCCTCGGGATCGCCGCCCCTGAGTACATCCGATGAAAGAATATCAAGTCCATAAGCACCTGAGTAATCGTTTATTGGGCATGACAGACAATAATTTCTGTTTAGCTACAAGTTTCAGGAGAAGAAGCCGACAGTAATCTGTTGAGAGATTAATAGAAGAATTAAGTGTACGTTTTCAGCTAGACTTTGGTTCCTTTTATTTAGAAACATCTTGTCAAAAATGCCATAGCACAGAGTGATTGAGCACAAACAAATGCCCAAAAGTATCGTTTTCCACATCTCAGTTGAACTGAAAAACAAGGCATTTGTGTGACTTAGTCAAAAGTGCACACTCTTCATACTGTACAAAGCACAATGAAGCAAGGCACTTAACACTAACCTCACGAAAGCATTCTTCTTGAAGTCGAATTAATATTTCTCTGTTTTCTTGAAGTTTCTGAAGTTTCTCTCTGATCAGCTGTTCATTGCTTGGAATGTTTCCGAGAGACTGTTGAGGCGGCGGACCAGCTGCTGCCATCGACTGATGTGATGGGGATGACGCTGCATTTCGTAAGCACTGGTGTTGTTGTTGCTGCTGAATTGCATTCTGCTTTGATGCCATCAATGGACGAACTGGCACCAATGGTGAACCACTGTTTGTCAGTAATCGACCATGATGTTGCTTTTGTTGTTGGACCGCAATTGACATTGGTTGTTGGACTTCATCTTGCTGTTGTGCTAACTGTGCCATCTTTTGAT
>OY365818.1:130000-192082 GCA_959347315.1 Bimastos eiseni
TTTTGTGTTACGAGTGAAGAACCTTTCAGAAAATCAGGACTTAATAGTTGAAAGTAATATAATTTAAGGAGGGACAGCGGGAGGAGTAGAAGGAGAAGGAGGAGGAGTAGAAGGAGAAGGAGGAGGAGTAGAAGGAGAAGGAGGAGGAGTAGAAGGAGAAGGAGGAGGAGTAGAAGGAGAAGGAGGAGGAGTAGAAGGAGAAGGAGGAGGAGTAGAAGTAGAAGGAGGAGGAGTAGAAGAAGAAGGAGGAGGAGTAGAAGGAGAAGGAGAAGGAGTAGAAGGAGAAGGAGGAGGAGTAGAAGGAGGAGGAGGAGGAGTAGGAGGAGGCATGGAGCAACCACGGTGGACTAACGTTAATATTTTAGGCCTACATGAAATCTAAACAAAAGAGATTTCAGTACACTGTAGCGGTTAAACCGACCACCTGTCTGATATTTGCCACAACAAAGGCAGCTGCTTCATTGAGGGTAGATGTCTAACCCCTCCAGACATGAGCCATTGTTGCCAGCTACCAAGGCGAAGGTAACTGCCAGCCTACACTTGCATTGCTATGCTTAAAATGCCAGCGCATGACTATTCGTTGCAGCCACGCTGCACCACCATCTGTCGTCAAGTGAGGACAGTGAGGCCGTAATTAGCGCCAAGACGGTTGGCCAGCCAGGTGCGTCCAAAATCTCCCACCCCGCAGAGTCATTCATGCGGATACGCACCTACCTACCGGAAGGGGTGATCAGAAGAAAAGAGTTCAAAATTTAAACTAGCCCGGTGAGGAATCCCAGTTGGCTACCAATCGCTGATGGGCCGCCTTTATTAGTCATTCTCCCTTTTCCTCCAGTATCCCAAATTTCCCATTTCGCTCTTCTTTTCTCCATTGATGTCCTGCCTTCTTCTGTCCTTTCGTTCACCTACTGCACACTTTTTTCAATCTTTCACTCGCATCTTCCATATTTCTCCCTTAGTTCCTACATCAGTAGGATAGGAGAATAATTTCTTGGTGCCTTAGGTAGGTAGGTAGGTAAAGCAAATAAAGACGTAATTACAGTTTCATGTAACATCATAACCTGTCTATTATCATGATAGTTCATGAAGCAAATGTAAAGCTTAGGATGAGCAGGACTTCGCAGCATAAATGCATGACTGCTATAACTGACCACCGTGTCGTTGCCATTGTGGGCCGTTCTCTGTAGAATAACCTGCCCTCCCCATTAACTGCAGCAAGCTTTTAATCGGGCTCCACCTCATCCCTTCGTTGCGCTTCTGAATAGCTAGTACAGTAAGAAGCGCTATATAAATAACCAGATACGATACGATACGATAGTGGTCCATTGGTTAGAGCGGTCGGCCCGTAACACTCAGTGTGCACTGAGTGAGCGGTTTTGACCCTCGTCACAGTCACTGTGTAGGGACCTTGAGCAAGTCCTTCGCGCACCATTGCTCTGCAGTACAACTGCAATTGCGCTGTCGAGACGTGTGTATGCACTTCTGAGCAAAAGATGTTGGAAGAAGGGCGGTATCAAATTTCGGAATAAATAAATAAGAAATTAAGCATGAAGTATTAAATCAAATCACATCAACAACTGAGCCGAATGAAGACGTGCAGGGTTATAGAACTAGGTAGTGAAATAAGATATTGACGTGCTATTTTGATAGTATATCTTTAAAATACATTTATATAATACTGGTCAATCAAATCAATCTGCATAAATGGAATATTCATCTCGTCTCAGAGAAACGTAGGAAACAATTATTATAATCTAATACAAACTGCATCAAAGAATAGATTTTAGCCATACTCAGCATAATTATGCGTTCGCGTAGGGCCCCACAAACTGAGGGTCTCCCATAATAGACTCGTCAATGTCACACGGCAATAATATTATTTTGTATTATATTTATTATTATTATTATTATTATTATTATTATTACTATCATTATAAGGCCGTATAGCGAAATGTTGCGTAGGGCCATATGCAAATCAAATAATTATCAAACTATGCAGATGTATCGACCTACTGCAAAGTCAGTGACGACGACGTCTGAGTCGGTTTTACCGCATGGCGCTGTTGCCTAGACTCAGGAATGCGCAACAGTAACATTATACAATGATAGATGTATTGCCATTGGTAATTATAAAATATGATACCGCTTGCTAAGGGTTTCACATGTACGACACGTAGTGAAAGCCACTATCTCAGTTAACCTTTCGGGAAGTATAGCTTACACTCACTTGAAGTAGCTGGATAACGTCGTCTCATTCATGAAGCCGTTCTTCAAGTGCTCAAAGCTTGCACCAACTGGTGCTAAACTCAATGAAATTGGAAGCTTTGCCGGCGATGAGTGGGACCGACTGTGGTAGGCGTGGGTGCCAACTGTCCCGGTCGAGTTCCCAGCGGAACCATAGTCAAGGCTGACGTCTCGACTGTGGCAACCACTCAGCCGTGGTTCTGGTGGTTGGAAGAACGACAGCGGTAGGTTCTTGTTGCGGTATGTCTTCCCAGTCGGATGATTTTTAGGTTCTTGGTTGTTGTTGAGAACGCTGAACAGAAGGTCGAGCTCAGTTTCACTGTCTCCACGAACATGAACCACTGTGTTATTGTTGGTCCTCAGCAGATCAGATGACCTCACTTCGGTCGACATCGTCTCTCTCTCTCTCCCTCCTCTCTCCCTCCTCTCTCCCTCCTCTCTCTCCCTCCTCTCTCTCTCTCTCCCTCCCGGTCCTCCTTATCGTCAGACGTGAAGCACAGAATTGAAAAAGGTGACGAATGTCGACAGTCGATAGTTTGATTCCGAAATTTTATCGTCCAAAACAAGACGGAGATGCGACGACGACGACGACCAAACTGACCTAAATATCGAAGACATCCCAAGCCTAACGTCTTGACTAGTTGTCCGTGCAGTGGGAACCACCGGCAGCCAATGGCAACTAGGCGGGCACGCTGAGCTCCTCCATATATATATATATATATGCATATTGAGAGAGAGAGAGAGATAGAGACAGAGAGAGACAGAGAGACAGTAGCTCAGTCTTTTGTCATTGCGACTCATCACGCACCGACCGTCTTGTACCAATTCAATGCGCATATATCGTTTAGCCCTATTTGACTGTGAATAATTTATTTATCACTGATAATTTAAAAAAGGGATTTGCTCTCATTAAATCATCTAATTTCAACTGCAGAAAGAATTATTTCCCTAAATGAAACATGACTTGGCCAATGGTTCACAACCTTTTTCTTAAGGCCACTTTTATTTAGTTGGAGGACACGATGGGCCACAAGGTTAGAAATAATTATTTTACATTTTAGCAGATTGTTTTCATAGAATAAAATGACACATGAATAAATTTTTTGATGTTACTTATAATCGTCAATAAAATATAATAATTTATATTCTTCTTCTAGTTCTCTGCCTCTTCAGCAGTCCGACGTCGCCACTCTTCTCGCTGCTGGGGTCGTCCATAAATGATCATAATTTTGATTATTTTTGACCCCTCCCCCTCGTCACACATCGTCACAAAAGTCATGACTCCCTAAAAAACGACGTCGCAAAGCTCTGACACTCCCCACGACAAAAACCGGGTTAGGGTTAGGGTTAGGGTTGGGGTTAGGGTTAGGGTTAGGGTTAGGGTTAGGGTTAGGGTTAGGTTAGGTGTCGAATCACGAGGTGATTGTTGAGCACGGGCACAATTCGTTGATGGAAGAATCACAGATGGCGGGTCTGATGGTGCTGTGGTGGTGGATGTGATCATGGCGGTAATGGTGGAGGTGGTGGTGATGATGATGATGCTGAAGTGCTGAGGATGATGATAGGGTTAGGGTTAGGGTTAGGGTTAGGGTTAGGGTTAGGGTTAGGGTTAGGGTTAGGGTTAGGGTTAGGGTTAGGGTTAGGGTTAGGGTTAGGGTTAGGGTTAGGGTGAGTTCGGAGGTGTAGAGGGTGCACTGGCACAGAGCGCGTCCTCCGCTGTGTCAGGAGACGGTGAGTATCTCCCTGCCCAGGTGGGATTAGTAGGGTATATATTTTTTTGTGTTCGTTTTTTTTAAAAAAAAGAAAATTTTTTGTTGTTGTAAGGTTTAGGGTTAGTTTTTAAGGGTTAGGGTTAGTGTTTATTTTGACCGTGTTAGGATTTGTTTAAGAGTTCGTTGTTTTGTGTAGGCGGCTACAGTTCTATAATTTTTGAATTTTTCAGAGTTGGTTATTATTCTCCGCTTTTTTTTTTTTTTTTTTTTTTTTTTTTTTAATATCTCCCGTGACAAGTATACAGTTATGTGGGACTTTTTGATTTTTAACTTTTTTTATAAAATCGTATGTGTCTTTGATGTAAGATGCGTGTTTATTAGCTAGCGGTTTTATGTAGTAGTCAATGTAGTCGCTTACTCGTCTGGATTCAGTCCCACAGTCCCCTACTATAGGTCGTCCGTCAGGCATGTCTGGTTTAGGCCATTTTTCGGTTGGTTTGTGTACTTTTGGTAGTAGGTAGAAGTATCTGTCATTGTCTGAGTGTTTAGCTTTGAGGTAAGTGAGTTGTTTATCAGATATTTTGTTTTTTATTCGTAATGTCTTTAGTGTTTCATTTATTCTATCGCATAATTCGAATTTTCTTGTGTGTTCTATTTTTGTGTAGTACATGTTGTTGTTTAATTGTCTATATGCTTCGTGCAGGTAAGCTGTTTTATTCATGATGCAGGTAAGTCCGCCTTTATCTGCGGGTTTGATAATTATGTTTTCATTTCTTTTTAGGTTAATCATTGTTAGTTTTTGTTCTTTAGATAGGTTTTGTTTAATGTTTTTAGTGTAGTAGTAGGTTTCTTGTTTGAAATTGTCCATTGCTTTTGGGTATTTTTTAAGTATTTTCCCTGTTATTGTGTTTAGTTTTGCGATTGTTAATAATGTGTCGTTTGATATTCTGTTATTTGGTGGTGTCCAGTCACTTTTATTTATGAATTTTGTTTTAAATTGTGTATTGTCAAATTTCTCTCTGTCGTTAAAGAAATCTTTGAGTTTCATGGATCTAATTAATTTGGTAAGGGATTCTGTTATTGTTGATGTGTGTAATTTGTTGTAGGTAGGTATAAAAGACAGTCCTAATTGTAGTAGTGTGTTATCTACCTCAGATAATGTGTAATTTGATAGATTTATTGTGTTATGTTCCAAATATCCGGGTGGATTTATATTATCTGTTAGTTTTTTGAGTTAGTGTTTCCCAGGGCAGAGAGCATACTCACCATGATCTTCTTCCGTGTTTCTCCTGTGTAGTGGATCATGTCTGGTCCAGCTTTGACTTCTGTAGTGTCGATCGGATGTAGGTAGGACGGTGCGAACAGTCTTTCTCTGTTTCTACCGATGTTCTGTGCAATTTGTTCTATTTGTTCTTGTAGGTTGTCCATCCTCTTGCCGATCCCCTTCTTCAAATGCTTGTAGGTTATCTCGATCGCTCTGTCCTTGTCAGTGGGATCGAGCTCCGACAGGTTGCGGTCGGTCGTCGAACGTCTCTCTTCGAGGTGTTGTACCACCCGTTGTCGCAGTCGTTCCCCCGTGGTGGTGAGTATGCTCCTGAGGTCCCTGCGAAGGGCTTCAGTCGTGTCCGGCGGTGTTATACTGTCAGCGAAGGTGAGTAGTTCTTTGTTCAGTGAGGGAGGAAGTGTGTCCCAGTTCTTGGTATGGTATTGTATCTGGATCGATCGGAACAGCCATTTGAACATATTCTGGAAATCCGGATTGTTCGAGATGGGGCCCTGGCTGAAGTGCACGTTCCGCCGAGGTTGTTGTTGTGTATCCGTCCTAGGTTGGTGATGTTGTCTGTTGTTGTAGTTGTGTCTGTTGTTTCCGTTGTAAGCGTTGTTGTTTCTGTTGTTGCTGTTGTTGCGGTGCTGCGTGTAGTTGTTGTATCTGTTGTTGTTGTAGTAGTTGTTGTGTCTGTTGTAGCTGTTGTTTCCGTTGCTGTAGCTCCGATTACGTGTACCGTACACCCGTCCGTTGTTGCTATTGGTCCGGTGGTGGGAGCTGTTGCTCCTGTTCCGGTAGCGAGGCTGTCCCGGTCTCCCTCCGGTCCTCGGTTGTTGTTCTCTACTCTGGAACCGTCTGTTCCCTTCACGCGTCTGACCCTGATAAGGGCCGTGGTCCTCGCGTCGGTAAGGGGTCCTACCCCTGTCTCCGCGATGTTCACGATACTCTGGCATGATTAAATAGAAGGAGAGAAGACTCGAATCTTCGTCTAACAATCTTTATTTAATCAAAAACTTAATTCTCACGATTCAACGTTTCGGCGATATAGCCTTCATCAGGAATGAGAAACCAGAGTAAATCTATCGCTTATATACTGTACAGTGTTTGCCTCCGCCGTTGCGGGGTCACGCGCTGCCCCAGGCGGGCAGGTATGAAAAGTAAATAATAACATCAGCATCTAGTACGGTTCAGTGCGCAAGTGTGTGTGTATGTTTGTGCAGCGTCATATGACCGAAGGTGAGTGTTTACATAATGTCGTCGTCATATGACCCGTCTTGGTTATATGTAGGCCGCAGGTGAGTGTTTACACAATGCCGTCGTCATATGACCCGTCTTGGTTATATGTAGGCCATTATACGTATGTGGGCCCTTAGAGGTATGTAGGCCCTTGTCCAATGCAACAGTAGGTATGTGTGTATGTGTGTGTGTGTGTCTTTTTTACATTTACATCGAGTTATGTAGACTAGTGTCCGTTATGGTGATAATGCAGATGAGTTTTTTGTATATATACTTATGTAGTTCTGACTCCCTATCAGTTTAAACAGTGTTATGCGTTTTTATATAATAGTATCAGTGTTTTTGTTAATGGTGACATGTCATATTTTACAGGTTCATCAAATAATGAATGTATGTAGGTCATACGAGCAGATAATATCTACATCAAACACAGTCAATCTCACAGTTCAATCATTGTACGGCGTATTAGTCTGAGTAAAAAAGTTGTTGTTTCAGATACTGTCTCCTTCTGCAGTAGAGTGTTCGCTCAGGCACTGGCTATAGTTAGGCTGAGTTCGGAGGTGTAGAGGGTGCACTGGCACAGAGCGCGTCCTCCGCTGTGTCAGGAGACGGTGAGTATCTCCCTGCCCAGGTGGGATTAGTAGGGTATATATTTTTTTGTGTTCGTTTTTTTTTTTTTTTTTTAAAAAAAGAAAATTTTTTGTTGTTGTAAGGTTTAGGGTTAGTTTTTAAGGGTTAGGGTTAGTGTTTATTTTGACCGTGTTAGGATTTGTTTAAGAGTTCGTTGTTTTGTGTAGGCGGCTACAGTTCTATAATTTTTGAATTTTTCAGAGTTGGTTATTATTCTCCGCCATTCTCGGACTAAGTGTGTCGATATCGGACAGTAAGGTATTATTATAGGTAGAATTGGTTTGTTGTTGTCATTTATGTTTTTTTGAGTATAGTTTGTCCAGATATCATGTTTGGTTTTTCTTAGTAATCGTTTGTTGTATCCCCTTTTGCATAGTATTTTAAATAGTATATTGCATGTTTTATCGAAGTCTTCTTTAAAGGAGGATAGTCTTTTGAATCTTATTATTTGTGATTTTAGAATGCCCCTAGTGGTGTGTGGTGGGTGAAATGATGTAGTGTGTAGTAGTTGATGTGTGTCTGTGGCTTTGAAGAAGACCTTGGATTGTAGAGTCGTTTCTGTTAAGTTATTGTGCTTGAATATAGTAGTGTCTAGGAAATCGACGTGTTGTTCGCTTATAGTTAGGTTGACTTTTATGTTGGGTATGATTGAGTTTAGAAATAGTTCGTATTGTTTTAGTTCATCCAGGGTCCCGGTCCAAACAAAGAAGATATCATCTAAGAAACGGTAGAACAGCGATGGTTTTATATTGAACCCATTCATGGCTCGATTATCGAAGTTGAGTAAGTATAAATTTGCTAGGTTGGGGGCGAAACTTTTGCCCATCGCTGTACCAAAAATTTGGAGAAATATTTCATTGTTAAACTCGAAGTCATTATTTTTCATTGTTAGTTCAAGTAGTTTAATTATTTCATCGTCTGGTCTTCCAAGTCTTGGGTTAGCTTTGAATGTTTTTTTGACTACTGCGATGGTTCTGTTTATGTGCATATTAGTGTAAAGTGAAGTAATATCTCCTGTGACAAGTATACAGTTATGTGGGACTTTTTGATTTTTAACTTTTTTTATAAAATCGTATGTGTCTTTGATGTAAGATGCGTGTTTATTAGCTAGCGGTTTTATGTAGTAGTCAATGTAGTCGCTTACTCGTCTGGATTCAGTCCCACAGTCCCCTACTATAGGTCGTCCGTCAGGCATGTCTGGTTTAGGCCATTTTTCGGTTGGTTTGTGTACTTTTGGTAGTAGGTAGAAGTATCTGTCATTGTCTGAGTGTTTAGCTTTGAGGTAAGTGAGTTGTTTATCAGATATTTTGTTTTTTATTCGTAATGTCTTTAGTGTTTCATTTATTCTATCGCATAATTCGAATTTTCTTGTGTGTTCTATTTTTGTGTAGTACATGTTGTTGTTTAATTGTCTATATGCTTCGTGCAGGTAAGCTGTTTTATTCATGATGCAGGTAAGTCCGCCTTTATCTGCGGGTTTGATAATTATGTTTTCATTTCTTTTTAGGTTAATCATTGTTAGTTTTTGTTCTTTAGATAGGTTTTGTTTAATGTTTTTAGTGTAGTAGTAGGTTTCTTGTTTGAAATTGTCCATTGCTTTTGGGTATTTTTTAAGTATTTTCCCTGTTATTGTGTTTAGTTTTGCGATTGTTAATAATGTGTCGTTTGATATTCTGTTATTTGGTGGTGTCCAGTCACTTTTATTTATGAATTTTGTTTTAAATTGTGTATTGTCAAATTTCTCTCTGTCGTTAAAGAAATCTTTGAGTTTCATGGATCTAATTAATTTGGTAAGGGATTCTGTTATTGTTGATGTGTGTAATTTGTTGTAGGTAGGTATAAAAGACAGTCCTAATTGTAGTAGTGTGTTATCTACCTCAGATAATGTGTAATTTGATAGATTTATTGTGTTATGTTCCAAATATCCGGGTGGATTTATATTATCTGTTAGTTTTTTGAGTTAGTGTTTCCCAGGGCAGAGAGCATACTCACCATGATCTTCTTCCGTGTTTCTCCTGTGTAGTGGATCATGTCTGGTCCAGCTTTGACTTCTGTAGTGTCGATCGGATGTAGGTAGGACGGTGCGAACAGTCGTTCCAGCATGGTGTTAATCTCGGTGAGGGAGCGTATGTCTTCCTTCGGGAGCTGTGGATTAATGGCCACACCCGTCACCATGTGTGTGATGTGCTTCATTCGGCACAATTCTTTCAAAACTCTGGCTTCTAGTGTTGTTTGTTTTAGGTCATGCTGGCGGTGGTTGATGCCACATGATATGATGACTCGGAGGTTCTTAGGGGCGTCAGGTAGAGTACTTATTGCCTCCATCATGTGGTGGAAGTGTGCCCCAGGTACGGAGTCTACTTGCCATCCTTCAGGTAAGTCTTCTTCCTTGGTCCTGGACAGGTTTGAGTCTCCTATTATTAAGTGGGTCGTCTGAGCTGGTGCTCTGAGGGTGATTTGTTGCTTGTCGTAGTGGATTGTTATTCTGTTTTGTCGTCGTTGTTGTAGGGCCGGTTCGGTTGAGGTTGTTGGTTGTCTTCGTGTGGCTGGTTCCTCGGAGGTAGACGGTTCTACGGAGGTTGAGGGTCGAACAACTTCCGCCCAGGTAGGTGTCGGAGATGGTTGTTGGAGCCCTTCTTCGTCCATCCGTTCAGGTAGGTCTTCGATCGGTAGTATTGCATATTGGTTTGTGGTAAAGGTTGGTGAAGGTGTGTTGTTCGTCTTTCTTTTCTTCGGGTTCTTTGGTGTGGCCCATTGTGTTGTTCGTTCTGTTTGTCTTTCTGGTTGTCTTTCTCTGTTTCTACCGATGTTCTGTGCAATTTGTTCTATTTGTTCTTGTAGGTTGTCCATCCTCTTGCCGATCCCCTTCTTCAAATGCTTGTAGGTTATCTCGATCGCTCTGTCCTTGTCAGTGGGATCGAGCTCCGACAGGTTGCGGTCGGTCGTCGAACGTCTCTCTTCGAGGTGTTGTACCACCCGTTGTCGCAGTCGTTCCCCCGTGGTGGTGAGTATGCTCCTGAGGTCCCTGCGAAGGGCTTCAGTCGTGTCCGGCGGTGTTATACTGTCAGCGAAGGTGAGTAGTTCTTTGTTCAGTGAGGGAGGAAGTGTGTCCCAGTTCTTGGTATGGTATTGTATCTGGATCGATCGGAACAGCCATTTGAACATATTCTGGAAATCCGGATTGTTCGAGATGGGGCCCTGGCTGAAGTGCACGTTCCGCCGAGGTTGTTGTTGTGTATCCGTCCTAGGTTGGTGATGTTGTCTGTTGTTGTAGTTGTGTCTGTTGTTTCCGTTGTAAGCGTTGTTGTTTCTGTTGTTGCTGTTGTTGCGGTGCTGCGTGTAGTTGTTGTATCTGTTGTTGTTGTAGTAGTTGTTGTGTCTGTTGTAGCTGTTGTTTCCGTTGCTGTAGCTCCGATTACGTGTACCGTACACCCGTCCGTTGTTGCTATTGGTCCGGTGGTGGGAGCTGTTGCTCCTGTTCCGGTAGCGAGGCTGTCCCGGTCTCCCTCCGGTCCTCGGTTGTTGTTCTCTACTCTGGAACCGTCTGTTCCCTTCACGCGTCTGACCCTGATAAGGGCCGTGGTCCTCGCGTCGGTAAGGGGTCCTACCCCTGTCTCCGCGATGTTCACGATACTCTGGCATGATTAAATAGAAGGAGAGAAGACTCGAATCTTCGTCTAACAATCTTTATTTAATCAAAAACTTAATTCTCACGATTCAACGTTTCGGCGATATAGCCTTCATCAGGAATGAGAAACCAGAGTAAATCTATCGCTTATATACTGTACAGTGTTTGCCTCCGCCGTTGCGGGGTCACGCGCTGCCCCAGGCGGGCAGGTATGAAAAGTAAATAATAACATCAGCATCTAGTACGGTTCAGTGCGCAAGTGTGTGTGTATGTTTGTGCAGCGTCATATGACCGAAGGTGAGTGTTTACATAATGTCGTCGTCATATGACCCGTCTTGGTTATATGTAGGCCGCAGGTGAGTGTTTACACAATGCCGTCGTCATATGACCCGTCTTGGTTATATGTAGGCCATTATACGTATGTGGGCCCTTAGAGGTATGTAGGCCCTTGTCCAATGCAACAGTAGGTATGTGTGTATGTGTGTGTGTGTGTCTTTTTTACATTTACATCGAGTTATGTAGACTAGTGTCCGTTATGGTGATAATGCAGATGAGTTTTTTGTATATATACTTATGTAGTTCTGACTCCCTATCAGTTTAAACAGTGTTATGCGTTTTTATATAATAGTATCAGTGTTTTTGTTAATGGTGACATGTCATATTTTACAGGTTCATCAAATAATGAATGTATGTAGGTCATACGAGCAGATAATATCTACATCAAACACAGTCAATCTCACAGTTCAATCATTGTACGGCGTATTAGTCTGAGTAAAAAAGTTGTTGTTTCAGATACTGTCTCCTTCTGCAGTAGAGTGTTCGCTCAGGCACTGGCTATAGTTAGGCTGAGTTCGGAGGTGTAGAGGGTGCACTGGCACAGAGCGCGTCCTCCGCTGTGTCAGGAGACGGTGAGTATCTCCCTGCCCAGGTGGGATTAGTAGGGTATATATTTTTTTGTGTTCGTTTTTTTTTTTTTTTTTTAAAAAAAGAAAATTTTTTGTTGTTGTAAGGTTTAGGGTTAGTTTTTAAGGGTTAGGGTTAGTGTTTATTTTGACCGTGTTAGGATTTGTTTAAGAGTTCGTTGTTTTGTGTAGGCGGCTACAGTTCTATAATTTTTGAATTTTTCAGAGTTGGTTATTATTCTCCGCCATTCTCGGACTAAGTGTGTCGATATCGGACAGTAAGGTATTATTATAGGTAGAATTGGTTTGTTGTTGTCATTTATGTTTTTTTGAGTATAGTTTGTCCAGATATCATGTTTGGTTTTTCTTAGTAATCGTTTGTTGTATCCCCTTTTGCATAGTATTTTAAATAGTATATTGCATGTTTTATCGAAGTCTTCTTTAAAGGAGGATAGTCTTTTGAATCTTATTATTTGTGATTTTAGAATGCCCCTAGTGGTGTGTGGTGGGTGAAATGATGTAGTGTGTAGTAGTTGATGTGTGTCTGTGGCTTTGAAGAAGACCTTGGATTGTAGAGTCGTTTCTGTTAAGTTATTGTGCTTGAATATAGTAGTGTCTAGGAAATCGACGTGTTGTTCGCTTATAGTTAGGTTGACTTTTATGTTGGGTATGATTGAGTTTAGAAATAGTTCGTATTGTTTTAGTTCATCCAGGGTCCCGGTCCAAACAAAGAAGATATCATCTAAGAAACGGTAGAACAGCGATGGTTTTATATTGAACCCATTCATGGCTCGATTATCGAAGTTGAGTAAGTATAAATTTGCTAGGTTGGGGGCGAAACTTTTGCCCATCGCTGTACCAAAAATTTGGAGAAATATTTCATTGTTAAACTCGAAGTCATTATTTTTCATTGTTAGTTCAAGTAGTTTAATTATTTCATCGTCTGGTCTTCCAAGTCTTGGGTTAGCTTTGAATGTTTTTTTGACTACTGCGATGGTTCTGTTTATGTGCATATTAGTGTAAAGTGAAGTAATATCTCCTGTGACAAGTATACAGTTATGTGGGACTTTTTGATTTTTAACTTTTTTTATAAAATCGTATGTGTCTTTGATGTAAGATGCGTGTTTATTAGCTAGCGGTTTTATGTAGTAGTCAATGTAGTCGCTTACTCGTCTGGATTCAGTCCCACAGTCCCCTACTATAGGTCGTCCGTCAGGCATGTCTGGTTTAGGCCATTTTTCGGTTGGTTTGTGTACTTTTGGTAGTAGGTAGAAGTATCTGTCATTGTCTGAGTGTTTAGCTTTGAGGTAAGTGAGTTGTTTATCAGATATTTTGTTTTTTATTCGTAATGTCTTTAGTGTTTCATTTATTCTATCGCATAATTCGAATTTTCTTGTGTGTTCTATTTTTGTGTAGTACATGTTGTTGTTTAATTGTCTATATGCTTCGTGCAGGTAAGCTGTTTTATTCATGATGCAGGTAAGTCCGCCTTTATCTGCGGGTTTGATAATTATGTTTTCATTTCTTTTTAGGTTAATCATTGTTAGTTTTTGTTCTTTAGATAGGTTTTGTTTAATGTTTTTAGTGTAGTAGTAGGTTTCTTGTTTGAAATTGTCCATTGCTTTTGGGTATTTTTTAAGTATTTTCCCTGTTATTGTGTTTAGTTTTGCGATTGTTAATAATGTGTCGTTTGATATTCTGTTATTTGGTGGTGTCCAGTCACTTTTATTTATGAATTTTGTTTTAAATTGTGTATTGTCAAATTTCTCTCTGTCGTTAAAGAAATCTTTGAGTTTCATGGATCTAATTAATTTGGTAAGGGATTCTGTTATTGTTGATGTGTGTAATTTGTTGTAGGTAGGTATAAAAGACAGTCCTAATTGTAGTAGTGTGTTATCTACCTCAGATAATGTGTAATTTGATAGATTTATTGTGTTATGTTCCAAATATCCGGGTGGATTTATATTATCTGTTAGTTTTTTGAGTTAGTGTTTCCCAGGGCAGAGAGCATACTCACCATGATCTTCTTCCGTGTTTCTCCTGTGTAGTGGATCATGTCTGGTCCAGCTTTGACTTCTGTAGTGTCGATCGGATGTAGGTAGGACGGTGCGAACAGTCGTTCCAGCATGGTGTTAATCTCGGTGAGGGAGCGTATGTCTTCCTTCGGGAGCTGTGGATTAATGGCCACACCCGTCACCATGTGTGTGATGTGCTTCATTCGGCACAATTCTTTCAAAACTCTGGCTTCTAGTGTTGTTTGTTTTAGGTCATGCTAGGGTTAGGTTTTAGGTGGCGAATCAAACGAATGATTGGTAAGCACTGGCACAATTCGTTCATCAGTGGGTCAGCGGCCGGCGTTGTGTAGGTAGGTTAGATGAGATGGTGTCCGGTGGTAGGTTGGTCAGCTGGCGTGTGGGTTCGGTGTATGATGAATTGTTGAGTCCGTGTGGTGTGTATGGTCGCTGAGGTCCTGCAGACGGTACCTAAAAAAGAGATATTTTTAAGTGTAGTAACTGTTGCTATTGGCATGATGGTGATATTTTTCTATTGAGTGATCGATTACGTTAAAAAGGGTTTTAGCAATAGGTGCATTATTCTTACTTAATATATTGGTAGTATGTTAGGGTTAAGGTTAGGGTTAGGGTTAGGGTTAGTGTTAGGTTTTAGGGTTAGGGTTAGAGTCAGGTAAGTATTTATTAATCTAATCATTATTAGGATAAGTATTATGAGGAACAGTTATCAGATTAGCTGGCGTGTGGAGTCCATGTAGTCCGGTGTATGATGAGTTGTTGAGTCCGTGTGGTGTGTAGGTGACGAGTTCCTGCTGCCAATGGTCGCTGAGGTCCTGCAGACGGTATTGGAACATTATCGGTTGAAACCTAAAAAGAGACATTTCAAGTGCAGTAACTGTTGCTATTGGCATGATGGTGATATTTTCTATCGAGTGATCGATTAGGTTAAAGTGTTTAGCAATAGGTGTATTATTCTTATTTATTATATTTGTAGTATGGTCTTCGAATATTTCTGATAGTTTACCCTGTGTGAGTTCAACGTATTGTTTGGAACACAAATTGCATGTGACTAGATAAATTATGTTTGTGCTTTGACAGTCTAGTTGTTTGTTGATGTTGTATTGTCTTCGTGTGTATGTGCTTGTGAATTTCTTTGCCACCGTTATAAAAGGACACGTTTGGCAGTTGGTTGCATTACATTTATTTGATCCTATTTGTTTGTTTGTGTTTTTTATAGTTCTAGGTTTACGTGGTGCTAGAAGTTCGCCTAAGTTCCTATTCCTAGAGTATGCTGGTATTATACGGTAATGTTTAAATGTTTCATTTTGTAGTAGTAGTTTTTTCCATTCGTAAAAGATGCGTGCCGACAATGGGTTGTATTGGATGACTATTGGTAATAGATTGTCTGTTTTAGTATTATTTTTGGTACGTGTTGTATGGTTGTTCCATATATTATATTTAATTTCTCTTAGTGTTCGCTTGCTATACCCGCGTTGTATTAGGCTGTCAAATAGTATTTTACATGAGTTGTCAAAATCTTTTTTATATGATGATAGTCTCTTGAACCTAAGAATTTGTGATTTTAATATGCCTGTGAATGTGTGCTTTGGGTGAAATGATGAGCTATGTAATAGTTGGTGTGTATCTGTTTCCTTGAAATATACTTTTGTTTGTAAAGTTATCGTGTCTTTGTCGTTGTGCTTAAATATGGTTGTATCTAGAAAGTTTATTTCTGTGTCACTATATGTTAGGGTTATCTTAATATCTGGAATTAGAGAGTTTAAAAATGTTTCGTATTGTTTCAGCTGTTCTATTGTCCCAGGCCAGAGAAAGAAGATGTCATCCAAGAATCTGAAGAAATCAAGTGGATTGATGTAAAAGTCCTCTCTCGCTTGGCGATCGAATTCTATTAGGTATAGGTTCGCTAGATTAGGTGCAAAGGTCTTACCCATGGCTGTCCCAAAGATTTGTAAGAAGAGTTTATTACAGAATGAGAAGTCATTGTTTTTTAAGGCTATTTCCAGTAATTCTAGAAGTTCAGCGGCCGGTCTTCTGTGGTCAGGGTATTTAATAAAGAATTCTTTGACAGTAGATATAGTTCGGTCTATGTTCATATTTGTATATAGGGCTGTGACGTCGCCTGTGACTAATATGTAGTGTTGTTGTATTTGGGTGTTTCTAATTTTCTGTATAAAATCATATGTGTCTTTAATGTATGAGGGATGTTTGTTTGCAAGTGGTTTAAGATACGAATCTATGTATTCACTTATTCTTCTGGACTCTGTGGCACAATCCCCCACGATCGGTCTTCCCTCTGGCATATCAGGTAGTGTCCATTTGTTAATTGGTTTGTGTATTTTAGGTAAAAGGTAAAATTTTCTGTCTTTATCCGTACTTTTAGCGCTAAGAAATTGATATTGTTCTGTACTAATGTACTTTGTTTGGCGAAGTTTTTTTAGTATTTGATTGATTTTGGTGATAGTTTCTTCTTTTAATGGTCTTTCAATTGTTTTATAGTATTTAGTATTATCTAATTGCCTACTTGCCTCTGTAATATATGACTGCTTATTTAGTACGCACACCATTCCTCCCTTGTCTGCTGGTTTAATTATTATATTCTCATTGTTACGTAACTTGTATATTGATTTAAGTTGGTTTTTGGTTAGGTTATTTTGTTGGGTTCTAAACATATAGGTATTGTTAATGATTGGTTGTCTTTTTAGGATTGCTTCTGTAGTACTTTTTAGGTTATTTACGAGTAGTTTAGTACTTTTCGATAAATGTTTGTCCTTTGGTATCCATGTGCTGGGTTCTGTGAATTTTTTTATTTTTATATCTTGTTGTGTTTGGCTATCATCTCCGAAATAGTCTCTTAATTTTATTGACCTAGTTAGTTTGTGTAGGCTAGTTTCTATATCATTAAAATGGATTTTGTTAGTCGTTGGTATGAAGGCTAAGCCCCGGTCAAGAAGGCTTCTGTCGTCCTTACTTAGAGTTATTTTGGATAGGTTCATTGTATAAGTAATTGGTTTGTGTGTATCGTTATTCATCTCTGTATTTCGAATTATGTGGCTTAGTTTTTTGTCTTGTTTTGAATTGTCTGAATAATGTTTGTAAGAATGTGTTGTTGTGTTGCCTTGGTGTAATGCACAGTATCCTTCTCAGCTAGTACTGAGTTGGAAGGTAGGGGAGAGATGAAGGTAGCTGTAGTCTGAGACCTGAGGCGTTGGTTTAGAGTTGACAAGTTTGTCCGGAAGTTGGGTGCCAGTTCCGGGTTAATGGACACCCCCACTGTAACGACCTCCTTGGCCTTCTCTCCACAAGCGCTCAGACGGACAGGTAGAGTGGTAGTTACCCTAGTGAGATCCGGTTCGTCCTTATGGTTGATGCCCAGAGCAAGAATTAGGTGGTCCAGAGTTTGCCCAGAAGGAAGTGCCGATAGAAGAGCTGTGGTGTTATAGAAGTTGGCGCCTGAGAAGCACTCAACTTGAAAGCCCTCGGGTATATCCTCAGAGGTGATATATTTCAGATTGGAGTCCGAGACGATAAGATGCCTAGTATCAGGGAGGAGAGAGACCTTCCAAGAGTGTTTGGTCCAACCCGGGTGGTGTCTGAACCGTGAGACAGGTGTACCAGTGGGAAGGGCACTTGCGGAGGTCGGCTCGGGTGGTGGAGTGGGAGGTTGAGTCGGTGCAGTTAGAGTAGCCGAGGTGGTAGGTTTTGCCAGTTTGGCTGGAAGGCGTTGAGGCAGGGGTGCCAGTCCAGATGAAGCGGGCCGAGGTCTGACACTAGGGTCAGGTTTAGGTCCAGCAAGAGGTTTAAGGTTAGGGTTAGGTTTAGGGTTAGAAGGTTCAGTAGAAGGAGTGAAGGTGAGTGTGTTTCTAGAAGGAGAGGAAGCCGGTAATTTAGGCAGTGGACGAGAGACTTTTCTGATAGGAGAGGGGGTGCCCTCTACCACATCAGAGTCATCGTCCTCGTCAGCCACAGAAATAGGATCAAAGCGGTTGTGTGTATTGGTTGGTGAGGTTCCTATGCAGCGTTTTTTACAAGGATTGTTAGCTCTCTGGAAGCCGTCCGAGTCCACTACCTCCCTTGCCTCACTCCTATCCTCCCTAACCCCTATCACGCTGGCCTCTGCCTCTACCAGGCGTCTGGCTTGAGGTTCGGGTACCTTACGGCCCGTCCTCTTCATGACCTGCTTTACCACTACATTGATCATACCAGTCTTGTCAAGAGGGTTAGACTGTCGAAGAAGAGCCAGATTGAATTCAAGTTGGGCCGAGAAGTGTGTTTGAATGCGTGTCGTGAGTTTAGACCCAGTTTCAGAGAGGATGGCAGAGATGTCCTGTACCACTTCAGGCGTCGGGTGCACAGGGCGGATACTGTCTGCGATGGTCTGCAGGTCCCGCTGGAGGGCGACTGGAAGAGTCCGCCAGTTGGCCTGTTGTCTCCGAAGTTGGGTAGCACGGTACAAGGCCTTGCAAGTGCCAGAGAAGTCAGGGTTGTGAGACTTGGTAGGTGGTATTGGGTTGCTAGTACGAGGTTGTGCCCAAGGTTGGTTCCTAGAAGGCGGAGGAGGGGCCAGTCCGAAAGGTTGGATGTGCGTACGTGGTAGCGCCCAAGGTGTAGGAAGAAGAACCCGTCGTTGTACAGGGGTAGGTACCCAGGAGTGAGAAGGCGGTCCGGGAACGGGGCCATGTCCAGAAGGGTGTACCAACGGAGGGAAGGCATGGTCCATGTGAGAAGGTAGACCCTTCTCAAGCGAGTTCAAGCGACCGTTCATGGTCTCCATGGAACGGCTGAGCGTCTCCATAAGCCTTTCCATCCGTTGGAAGTCAAAGGCGGGGGCAGGGGTGGGTGCAGAAGGATTAGTAAATTGGTACTTGCCCGGTTCCATTGTCGGTGTGAAACGAAATCCTGATGTCTGCTGTTGTCGTCCGAATGTATGATTTTGCTGTCCGAATCTCTGCATTTCTGTTCTCCGTAGAATAATCTTTTTTTGATTTATGTAGAAGTTCTAGGAAAAGTTTCTAAAAGTTTCTAAAATCGTTAACTATAATCCTTGTGCTAATTTACTGTAAGTTCTCTAAACTTTGTGTTAGTTTAATGTAAAAGAAGAACAACACTAGGTAACTTTTCGTTAATTTAATGTAAAAAGAAGAGCAATCAATAGATAACTTTTTCTTTCTTTAATAAATTCAATCTAATTTTAGAGCTAACTTAAACCTTTCGCGACGTTTCGTCAGTTTCGACTTCATCAGGCTAGTAATGTTTAAAGATAAATGTTCGGTTTATATACTGTCCGCTGTTTGTCTATTTTTACCTAACGAGGCACGCTGGGCTAGGCCAACGCCCGGCGGCCTCTTCTTTACTATTTGTTTGTTCGGTTTGTTTGTTCAGTAGTTAACTGTGACACGGCTTCGGCAGGCGCGGTCCCTTTGACATGGCTTCTGTAGATGCGATCGCTGTGACACGCTTCCGCTGATGACGCGTCAGGTAAGTATTATTAATCTAAGTGTTATTAGGATAAGTATTATGAGTAACAGTTATTGTAGAATTAAGTGTCAGGTTCGTATTATTAATCTAAGCATTATTAGGATAAGTATTTATCGAGTTAAGTGTCAGTGTAATTATGTGTGTTTCTTTCTCCGCTGGTCCACCAATGAACTCCTAGGCGCTGGCAGGTTTAGGTTTTAGGTGGCGAATCAAACGAATGATTGGTAAGCACTGGCACAATTCGTTCATCAGTGGGTCAGCGGCCGGCGTTGTGTAGGTAGGTTAGATGAGATGGTGTCCGGTGGTAGGTTGGTCAGCTGGCGTGTGGGTTCGGTGTATGATGAATTGTTGAGTCCGTGTGGTGTGTATGGTCGCTGAGGTCCTGCAGACGGTACCTAAAAAAGAGATATTTTTAAGTGTAGTAACTGTTGCTATTGGCATGATGGTGATATTTTTCTAATGAGTGATCGATTACGTTAAAAAGTGTTTTAGCAATAGGTGCATTATTCTTACTTAATATATTGGTAGTATGTTAGGGTTAAGGTTAGGGTTAGGGTTAGGGTTAGTGTTAGGTTTTAGGGTTAGGGTTAGAGTCAGGTAAGTATTTATTAATCTAATCATTATTAGGATAAGTATTATGAGGAACAGTTATCAGATTAGCTGGCGTGTGGAGTCCATGTAGTCCGGTGTATGATGAGTTGTTGAGTCCGTGTGGTGTGTAGGTGACGAGTTCCTGCTGCCAATGGTCGCTGAGGTCCTGCAGACGGTATTGGAACATTATCGGTTGAAACCTAAAAAGAGACATTTCAAGTGCAGTAACTGTTGCTATTGGCATGATGGTGATATTTTCTATCGAGTGATCGATTAGGTTAAAGTGTTTAGCAATAGGTGTATTATTCTTATTTATTATATTTGTAGTATGGTCTTCGAATATTTCTGATAGTTTACCCTGTGTGAGTTCAACGTATTGTTTGGAACACAAATTGCATGTGACTAGATAAATTATGTTTGTGCTTTGACAGTCTAGTTGTTTGTTGATGTTGTATTGTCTTCGTGTGTATGTGCTTGTGAATTTCTTTGCCACCGTTATAAAAGGACACGTTTGGCAGTTGGTTGCATTACATTTATTTGATCCTATTTGTTTGTTTGTGTTTTTTATAGTTCTAGGTTTACGTGGTGCTAGAAGTTCGCCTAAGTTCCTATTCCTAGAGTATGCTGGTATTATACGGTAATGTTTAAATGTTTCATTTTGTAGTAGTAGTTTTTTCCATTCGTAAAAGATGCGTGCCGACAATGGGTTGTATTGGATGACTATTGGTAATAGATTGTCTGTTTTAGTATTATTTTTGGTACGTGTTGTATGGTTGTTCCATATATTATATTTAATTTCTCTTAGTGTTCGCTTGCTATACCCGCGTTGTATTAGGCTGTCAAATAGTATTTTACATGAGTTGTCAAAATCTTTTTTATATGATGATAGTCTCTTGAACCTAAGAATTTGTGATTTTAATATGCCTGTGAATGTGTGCTTTGGGTGAAATGATGAGCTATGTAATAGTTGGTGTGTATCTGTTTCCTTGAAATATACTTTTGTTTGTA
This sequence comes from Bimastos eiseni, assembly GCA_959347315.1. Lineage (NCBI taxonomy): Eukaryota > Metazoa > Annelida > Clitellata > Crassiclitellata > Lumbricidae > Bimastos > Bimastos eiseni. Next base: position 150,727 of record OY365818.1, read on the forward strand.
AAGTTATCGTGTCTTTGTCGTTGTGCTTAAATATGGTTGTATCTAGAAAGTTTATTTCTGTGTCACTATATGTTAGGGTTATCTTAATATCTGGAATTAGAGAGTTTAAAAATGTTTCGTATTGTTTCAGCTGTTCTATTGTCCCAGGCCAGAGAAAGAAGATGTCATCCAAGAATCTGAAGAAATCAAGTGGATTGATGTAAAAGTCCTCTCTCGCTTGGCGATCGAATTCTATTAGGTATAGGTTCGCTAGATTAGGTGCAAAGGTCTTACCCATGGCTGTCCCAAAGATTTGTAAGAAGAGTTTATTACAGAATGAGAAGTCATTGTTTTTTAAGGCTATTTCCAGTAATTCTAGAAGTTCAGCGGCCGGTCTTCTGTGGTCAGGGTATTTAATAAAGAATTCTTTGACAGTAGATATAGTTCGGTCTATGTTCATATTTGTATATAGGGCTGTGACGTCGCCTGTGACTAATATGTAGTGTTGTTGTATTTGGGTGTTTCTAATTTTCTGTATAAAATCATATGTGTCTTTAATGTATGAGGGATGTTTGTTTGCAAGTGGTTTAAGATACGAATCTATGTATTCACTTATTCTTCTGGACTCTGTGGCACAATCCCCCACGATCGGTCTTCCCTCTGGCATATCAGGTAGTGTCCATTTGTTAATTGGTTTGTGTATTTTAGGTAAAAGGTAAAATTTTCTGTCTTTATCCGTACTTTTAGCGCTAAGAAATTGATATTGTTCTGTACTAATGTACTTTGTTTGGCGAAGTTTTTTTAGTATTTGATTGATTTTGGTGATAGTTTCTTCTTTTAATGGTCTTTCAATTGTTTTATAGTATTTAGTATTATCTAATTGCCTACTTGCCTCTGTAATATATGACTGCTTATTTAGTACGCACACCATTCCTCCCTTGTCTGCTGGTTTAATTATTATATTCTCATTGTTACGTAACTTGTATATTGATTTAAGTTGGTTTTTGGTTAGGTTATTTTGTTGGGTTCTAAACATATAGGTATTGTTAATGATTGGTTGTCTTTTTAGGATTGCTTCTGTAGTACTTTTTAGGTTATTTACGAGTAGTTTAGTACTTTTCGATAAATGTTTGTCCTTTGGTATCCATGTGCTGGGTTCTGTGAATTTTTTTATTTTTATATCTTGTTGTGTTTGGCTATCATCTCCGAAATAGTCTCTTAATTTTATTGACCTAGTTAGTTTGTGTAGGCTAGTTTCTATATCATTAAAATGGATTTTGTTAGTCGTTGGTATGAAGGCTAAGCCCCGGTCAAGAAGGCTTCTGTCGTCCTTACTTAGAGTTATTTTGGATAGGTTCATTGTATAAGTAATTGGTTTGTGTGTATCGTTATTCATCTCTGTATTTCGAATTATGTGGCTTAGTTTTTTGTCTTGTTTTGAATTGTCTGAATAATGTTTGTAAGAATGTGTTGTTGTGTTGCCTTGGTGTAATGCACAGTATCCTTCTCAGCTAGTACTTAGTTGGAAGGTAGGGGAGAGATGAAGGTAGCTGTAGTCTGAGACCTGAGGCGTTGGTTTAGAGTTGACAAGTTTGTCCGGAAGTTGGGTGCCAGTTCCGGGTTAATGGACACCCCCACTGTAACGACCTCCTTGGCCTTCTCTCCACAAGCGCTCAGACGGACAGGTAGAGTGGTAGTTACCCTAGTGAGATCCGGTTCGTCCTTATGGTTGATGCCCAGAGCAAGAATTAGGTGGTCCAGAGTTTGCCCAGAAGGAAGTGCCGATAGAAGAGCTGTGGTGTTATAGAAGTTGGCGCCTGAGAAGCACTCAACTTGAAAGCCCTCGGGTATATCCTCAGAGGTGATATATTTCAGATTGGAGTCCGAGACGATAAGATGCCTAGTATCAGGGAGGAGAGAGACCTTCCAAGAGTGTTTGGTCCAACCCGGGTGGTGTCTGAACCGTGAGACAGGTGTACCAGTGGGAAGGGCACTTGCGGAGGTCGGCTCGGGTGGTGGAGTGGGAGGTTGAGTCGGTGCAGTTAGAGTAGCCGAGGTGGTAGGTTTTGCCAGTTTGGCTGGAAGGCGTTGAGGCAGGGGTGCCAGTCCAGATGAAGCGGGCCGAGGTCTGACACTAGGGTCAGGTTTAGGTCCAGCAAGAGGTTTAAGGTTAGGGTTAGGTTTAGGGTTAGAAGGTTCAGTAGAAGGAGTGAAGGTGAGTGTGTTTCTAGAAGGAGAGGAAGCCGGTAATTTAGGCAGTGGACGAGAGACTTTTCTGATAGGAGAGGGGGTGCCCTCTACCACATCAGAGTCATCGTCCTCGTCAGCCACAGAAATAGGATCAAAGCGGTTGTGTGTATTGGTTGGTGAGGTTCCTATGCAGCGTTTTTTACAAGGATTGTTAGCTCTCTGGAAGCCGTCCGAGTCCACTACCTCCCTTGCCTCACTCCTATCCTCCCTAACCCCTATCACGCTGGCCTCTGCCTCTACCAGGCGTCTGGCTTGAGGTTCGGGTACCTTACGGCCCGTCCTCTTCATGACCTGCTTTACCACTACATTGATCATACCAGTCTTGTCAAGAGGGTTAGACTGTCGAAGAAGAGCCAGATTGAATTCAAGTTGGGCCGAGAAGTGTGTTTGAATGCGTGTCGTGAGTTTAGACCCAGTTTCAGAGAGGATGGCAGAGATGTCCTGTACCACTTCAGGCGTCGGGTGCACAGGGCGGATACTGTCTGCGATGGTCTGCAGGTCCCGCTGGAGGGCGACTGGAAGAGTCCGCCAGTTGGCCTGTTGTCTCCGAAGTTGGGTAGCACGGTACAAGGCCTTGCAAGTGCCAGAGAAGTCAGGGTTGTGAGACTTGGTAGGTGGTATTGGGTTGCTAGTACGAGGTTGTGCCCAAGGTTGGTTCCTAGAAGGCGGAGGAGGGGCCAGTCCGAAAGGTTGGATGTGCGTACGTGGTAGCGCCCAAGGTGTAGGAAGAAGAACCCGTCGTTGTACAGGGGTAGGTACCCAGGAGTGAGAAGGCGGTCCGGGAACGGGGCCATGTCCAGAAGGGTGTACCAACGGAGGGAAGGCATGGTCCATGTGAGAAGGTAGACCCTTCTCAAGCGAGTTCAAGCGACCGTTCATGGTCTCCATGGAACGGCTGAGCGTCTCCATAAGCCTTTCCATCCGTTGGAAGTCAAAGGCGGGGGCAGGGGTGGGTGCAGAAGGATTAGTAAATTGGTACTTGCCCGGTTCCATTGTCGGTGTGAAACGAAATCCTGATGTCTGCTGTTGTCGTCCGAATGTATGATTTTGCTGTCCGAATCTCTGCATTTCTGTTCTCCGTAGAATAATCTTTTTTTGATTTATGTAGAAGTTCTAGGAAAAGTTTCTAAAAGTTTCTAAAATCGTTAACTATAATCCTTGTGCTAATTTACTGTAAGTTCTCTAAACTTTGTGTTAGTTTAATGTAAAAGAAGAACAACACTAGGTAACTTTTCGTTAATTTAATGTAAAAAGAAGAGCAATCAATAGATAACTTTTTCTTTCTTTAATAAATTCAATCTAATTTTAGAGCTAACTTAAACCTTTCGCGACGTTTCGTCAGTTTCGACTTCATCAGGCTAGTAATGTTTAAAGATAAATGTTCGGTTTATATACTGTCCGCTGTTTGTCTATTTTTACCTAACGAGGCACGCTGGGCTAGGCCAACGCCCGGCGGCCTCTTCTTTACTATTTGTTTGTTCGGTTTGTTTGTTCAGTAGTTAACTGTGACACGGCTTCGGCAGGCGCGGTCCCTTTGACATGGCTTCTGTAGATGCGATCGCTGTGACACGCTTCCGCTGATGACGCGTCAGGTAAGTATTATTAATCTAAGTGTTATTAGGATAAGTATTATGAGTAACAGTTATTGTAGAATTAAGTGTCAGGTTCGTATTATTAATCTAAGCATTATTAGGATAAGTATTTATCGAGTTAAGTGTCAGTGTAATTATGTGTGTTTCTTTCTCCGCTGGTCCACCAATGAACTCCTAGGCGCTGGCAGGTTTAGGTTTTAGGTGGCGAATCAAACGAATGATTGGTAAGCACTGGCACAATTCGTTCATCAGTGGGTCAGCGGCCGGCGTTGTGTAGGTAGGTTAGATGAGATGGTGTCCGGTGGTAGGTTGGTCAGCTGGCGTGTGGGTTCGGTGTATGATGAATTGTTGAGTCCGTGTGGTGTGTATGGTCGCTGAGGTCCTGCAGACGGTACCTAAAAAAGAGATATTTTTAAGTGTAGTAACTGTTGCTATTGGCATGATGGTGATATTTTTCTATTGAGTGATCGATTACGTTAAAAAGTGTTTTAGCAATAGGTGCATTATTCTTACTTAATATATTGGTAGTATGTTAGGGTTAAGGTTAGGGTTAGGGTTAGTGTTAGGTTTTAGGGTTAGGGTTAGAGTCAGGTAAGTATTTATTAATCTAATCATTATTAGGATAAGTATTATGAGGAACAGTTATCAGATTAGCTGGCGTGTGGAGTCCATGTAGTCCGGTGTATGATGAGTTGTTGAGTCCGTGTGGTGTGTAGGTGACGAGTTCCTGCTGCCAATGGTCGCTGAGGTCCTGCAGACGGTATTGGAACATTATCGGTTGAAACCTAAAAAGAGACATTTCAAGTGCAGTAACTGTTGCTATTGGCATGATGGTGATATTTTCTATCGAGTGATCGATTAGGTTAAAGTGTTTAGCAATAGGTGTATTATTCTTATTTATTATATTTGTAGTATGGTCTTCGAATATTTCTGATAGTTTACCCTGTGTGAGTTCAACGTATTGTTTGGAACACAAATTGCATGTGACTAGATAAATTATGTTTGTGCTTTGACAGTCTAGTTGTTTGTTGATGTTGTATTGTCTTCGTGTGTATGTGCTTGTGAATTTCTTTGCCACCGTTATAAAAGGACACGTTTGGCAGTTGGTTGCATTACATTTATTTGATCCTATTTGTTTGTTTGTGTTTTTTATAGTTCTAGGTTTACGTGGTGCTAGAAGTTCGCCTAAGTTCCTATTCCTAGAGTATGCTGGTATTATACGGTAATGTTTAAATGTTTCATTTTGTAGTAGTAGTTTTTTCCATTCGTAAAAGATGCGTGCCGACAATGGGTTGTATTGGATGACTATTGGTAATAGATTGTCTGTTTTAGTATTATTTTTGGTACGTGTTGTATGGTTGTTCCATATATTATATTTAATTTCTCTTAGTGTTCGCTTGCTATACCCGCGTTGTATTAGGCTGTCAAATAGTATTTTACATGAGTTGTCAAAATCTTTTTTATATGATGATAGTCTCTTGAACCTAAGAATTTGTGATTTTAATATGCCTGTGAATGTGTGCTTTGGGTGAAATGATGAGCTATGTAATAGTTGGTGTGTATCTGTTTCCTTGAAATATACTTTTGTTTGTAAAGTTATCGTGTCTTTGTCGTTGTGCTTAAATATGGTTGTATCTAGAAAGTTTATTTCTGTGTCACTATATGTTAGGGTTATCTTAATATCTGGAATTAGAGAGTTTAAAAATGTTTCGTATTGTTTCAGCTGTTCTATTGTCCCAGGCCAGAGAAAGAAGATGTCATCCAAGAATCTGAAGAAATCAAGTGGATTGATGTAAAAGTCCTCTCTCGCTTGGCGATCGAATTCTATTAGGTATAGGTTCGCTAGATTAGGTGCAAAGGTCTTACCCATGGCTGTCCCAAAGATTTGTAAGAAGAGTTTATTACAGAATGAGAAGTCATTGTTTTTTAAGGCTATTTCCAGTAATTCTAGAAGTTCAGCGGCCGGTCTTCTGTGGTCAGGGTATTTAATAAAGAATTCTTTGACAGTAGATATAGTTCGGTCTATGTTCATATTTGTATATAGGGCTGTGACGTCGCCTGTGACTAATATGTAGTGTTGTTGTATTTGGGTGTTTCTAATTTTCTGTATAAAATCATATGTGTCTTTAATGTATGAGGGATGTTTGTTTGCAAGTGGTTTAAGATACGAATCTATGTATTCACTTATTCTTCTGGACTCTGTGGCACAATCCCCCACGATCGGTCTTCCCTCTGGCATATCAGGTAGTGTCCATTTGTTAATTGGTTTGTGTATTTTAGGTAAAAGGTAAAATTTTCTGTCTTTATCCGTACTTTTAGCGCTAAGAAATTGATATTGTTCTGTACTAATGTACTTTGTTTGGCGAAGTTTTTTTAGTATTTGATTGATTTTGGTGATAGTTTCTTCTTTTAATGGTCTTTCAATTGTTTTATAGTATTTAGTATTATCTAATTGCCTACTTGCCTCTGTAATATATGACTGCTTATTTAGTACGCACACCATTCCTCCCTTGTCTGCTGGTTTAATTATTATATTCTCATTGTTACGTAACTTGTATATTGATTTAAGTTGGTTTTTGGTTAGGTTATTTTGTTGGGTTCTAAACATATAGGTATTGTTAATGATTGGTTGTCTTTTTAGGATTGCTTCTGTAGTACTTTTTAGGTTATTTACGAGTAGTTTAGTACTTTTCGATAAATGTTTGTCCTTTGGTATCCATGTGCTGGGTTCTGTGAATTTTTTTATTTTTATATCTTGTTGTGTTTGGCTATCATCTCCGAAATAGTCTCTTAATTTTATTGACCTAGTTAGTTTGTGTAGGCTAGTTTCTATATCATTAAAATGGATTTTGTTAGTCGTTGGTATGAAGGCTAAGCCCCGGTCAAGAAGGCTTCTGTCGTCCTTACTTAGAGTTATTTTGGATAGGTTCATTGTATAAGTAATTGGTTTGTGTGTATCGTTATTCATCTCTGTATTTCGAATTATGTGGCTTAGTTTTTTGTCTTGTTTTGAATTGTCTGAATAATGTTTGTAAGAATGTGTTGTTGTGTTGCCTTGGTGTAATGCACAGTATCCTTCTCAGCTAGTACTGAGTTGGAAGGTAGGGGAGAGATGAAGGTAGCTGTAGTCTGAGACCTGAGGCGTTGGTTTAGAGTTGACAAGTTTGTCCGGAAGTTGGGTGCCAGTTCCGGGTTAATGGACACCCCCACTGTAACGACCTCCTTGGCCTTCTCTCCACAAGCGCTCAGACGGACAGGTAGAGTGGTAGTTACCCTAGTGAGATCCGGTTCGTCCTTATGGTTGATGCCCAGAGCAAGAATTAGGTGGTCCAGAGTTTGCCCAGAAGGAAGTGCCGATAGAAGAGCTGTGGTGTTATAGAAGTTGGCGCCTGAGAAGCACTCAACTTGAAAGCCCTCGGGTATATCCTCAGAGGTGATATATTTCAGATTGGAGTCCGAGACGATAAGATGCCTAGTATCAGGGAGGAGAGAGACCTTCCAAGAGTGTTTGGTCCAACCCGGGTGGTGTCTGAACCGTGAGACAGGTGTACCAGTGGGAAGGGCACTTGCGGAGGTCGGCTCGGGTGGTGGAGTGGGAGGTTGAGTCGGTGCAGTTAGAGTAGCCGAGGTGGTAGGTTTTGCCAGTTTGGCTGGAAGGCGTTGAGGCAGGGGTGCCAGTCCAGATGAAGCGGGCCGAGGTCTGACACTAGGGTCAGGTTTAGGTCCAGCAAGAGGTTTAAGGTTAGGGTTAGGTTTAGGGTTAGAAGGTTCAGTAGAAGGAGTGAAGGTGAGTGTGTTTCTAGAAGGAGAGGAAGCCGGTAATTTAGGCAGTGGACGAGAGACTTTTCTGATAGGAGAGGGGGTGCCCTCTACCACATCAGAGTCATCGTCCTCGTCAGCCACAGAAATAGGATCAAAGCGGTTGTGTGTATTGGTTGGTGAGGTTCCTATGCAGCGTTTTTTACAAGGATTGTTAGCTCTCTGGAAGCCGTCCGAGTCCACTACCTCCCTTGCCTCACTCCTATCCTCCCTAACCCCTATCACGCTGGCCTCTGCCTCTACCAGGCGTCTGGCTTGAGGTTCGGGTACCTTACGGCCCGTCCTCTTCATGACCTGCTTTACCACTACATTGATCATACCAGTCTTGTCAAGAGGGTTAGACTGTCGAAGAAGAGCCAGATTGAATTCAAGTTGGGCCGAGAAGTGTGTTTGAATGCGTGTCGTGAGTTTAGACCCAGTTTCAGAGAGGATGGCAGAGATGTCCTGTACCACTTCAGGCGTCGGGTGCACAGGGCGGATACTGTCTGCGATGGTCTGCAGGTCCCGCTGGAGGGCGACTGGAAGAGTCCGCCAGTTGGCCTGTTGTCTCCGAAGTTGGGTAGCACGGTACAAGGCCTTGCAAGTGCCAGAGAAGTCAGGGTTGTGAGACTTGGTAGGTGGTATTGGGTTGCTAGTACGAGGTTGTGCCCAAGGTTGGTTCCTAGAAGGCGGAGGAGGGGCCAGTCCGAAAGGTTGGATGTGCGTACGTGGTAGCGCCCAAGGTGTAGGAAGAAGAACCCGTCGTTGTACAGGGGTAGGTACCCAGGAGTGAGAAGGCGGTCCGGGAACGGGGCCATGTCCAGAAGGGTGTACCAACGGAGGGAAGGCATGGTCCATGTGAGAAGGTAGACCCTTCTCAAGCGAGTTCAAGCGACCGTTCATGGTCTCCATGGAACGGCTGAGCGTCTCCATAAGCCTTTCCATCCGTTGGAAGTCAAAGGCGGGGGCAGGGGTGGGTGCAGAAGGATTAGTAAATTGGTACTTGCCCGGTTCCATTGTCGGTGTGAAACGAAATCCTGATGTCTGCTGTTGTCGTCCGAATGTATGATTTTGCTGTCCGAATCTCTGCATTTCTGTTCTCCGTAGAATAATCTTTTTTTGATTTATGTAGAAGTTCTAGGAAAAGTTTCTAAAAGTTTCTAAAATCGTTAACTATAATCCTTGTGCTAATTTACTGTAAGTTCTCTAAACTTTGTGTTAGTTTAATGTAAAAGAAGAACAACACTAGGTAACTTTTCGCTAATTTAATGTAAAAAGAAGAGCAATCAATAGATAACTTTTTCTTTCTTTAATAAATTCAATCTAATTTTAGAGCTAACTTAAACCTTTCGCGACGTTTCGTCAGTTTCGACTTCATCAGGCTAGTAATGTTTAAAGATAAATGTTCGGTTTATATACTGTCCGCTGTTTGTCTATTTTTACCTAACGAGGCACGCTGGGCTAGGCCAACGCCCGGCGGCCTCTTCTTTACTATTTGTTTGTTCGGTTTGTTTGTTCAGTAGTTAACTGTGACACGGCTTCGGCAGGCGCGGTCCCTTTGACATGGCTTCTGTAGATGCGATCGCTGTGACACGCTTCCGCTGATGACGCGTCAGGTAAGTATTATTAATCTAAGTGTTATTAGGATAAGTATTATGAGTAACAGTTATTGTAGAATTAAGTGTCAGGTTCGTATTATTAATCTAAGCATTATTAGGATAAGTATTTATCGAGTTAAGTGTCAGTGTAATTATGTGTGTTTCTTTCTCCGCTGGTCCACCAATGAACTCCTAGGCGCTGGCAGGTTTAGGTTTTAGGTGGCGAATCAAACGAATGATTGGTAAGCACTGGCACAATTCGTTCATCAGTGGGTCAGCGGCCGGCGTTGTGTAGGTAGGTTAGATGAGATGGTGTCCGGTGGTAGGTTGGTCAGCTGGCGTGTGGGTTCGGTGTATGATGAATTGTTGAGTCCGTGTGGTGTGTATGGTCGCTGAGGTCCTGCAGACGGTACCTAAAAAAGAGATATTTTTAAGTGTAGTAACTGTTGCTATTGGCATGATGGTGATATTTTTCTAATGAGTGATCGATTACGTTAAAAAGTGTTTTAGCAATAGGTGCATTATTCTTACTTAATATATTGGTAGTATGTTAGGGTTAAGGTTAGGGTTAGGGTTAGGGTTAGTGTTAGGTTTTAGGGTTAGGGTTAGAGTCAGGTAAGTATTTATTAATCTAATCATTATTAGGATAAGTATTATGAGGAACAGTTATCAGATTAGCTGGCGTGTGGAGTCCATGTAGTCCGGTGTATGATGAGTTGTTGAGTCCGTGTGGTGTGTAGGTGACGAGTTCCTGCTGCCAATGGTCGCTGAGGTCCTGCAGACGGTATTGGAACATTATCGGGTCCTGCAGACGGTATTGGAACATTATCGGTTGAAACCTAAAAAGAGACATTTCAAGTGCAGTAACTGTTGCTATTGGCATGATGGTGATATTTTCTATCGAGTGATCGATTAGGTTAAAGTGTTTAGCAATAGGTGTATTATTCTTATTTATTATATTTGTAGTATGGTCTTCGAATATTTCTGATAGTTTACCCTGTGTGAGTTCAACGTATTGTTTGGAACACAAATTGCATGTGACTAGATAAATTATGTTTGTGCTTTGACAGTCTAGTTGTTTGTTGATGTTGTATTGTCTTCGTGTGTATGTGCTTGTGAATTTCTTTGCCACCGTTATAAAAGGACACGTTTGGCAGTTGGTTGCATTACATTTATTTGATCCTATTTGTTTGTTTGTGTTTTTTATAGTTCTAGGTTTACGTGGTGCTAGAAGTTCGCCTAAGTTCCTATTCCTAGAGTATGCTGGTATTATACGGTAATGTTTAAATGTTTCATTTTGTAGTAGTAGTTTTTTCCATTCGTAAAAGATGCGTGCCGACAATGGGTTGTATTGGATGACTATTGGTAATAGATTGTCTGTTTTAGTATTATTTTTGGTACGTGTTGTATGGTTGTTCCATATATTATATTTAATTTCTCTTAGTGTTCGCTTGCTATACCCGCGTTGTATTAGGCTGTCAAATAGTATTTTACATGAGTTGTCAAAATCTTTTTTATATGATGATAGTCTCTTGAACCTAAGAATTTGTGATTTTAATATGCCTGTGAATGTGTGCTTTGGGTGAAATGATGAGCTATGTAATAGTTGGTGTGTATCTGTTTCCTTGAAATATACTTTTGTTTGTAAAGTTATCGTGTCTTTGTCGTTGTGCTTAAATATGGTTGTATCTAGAAAGTTTATTTCTGTGTCACTATATGTTAGGGTTATCTTAATATCTGGAATTAGAGAGTTTAAAAATGTTTCGTATTGTTTCAGCTGTTCTATTGTCCCAGGCCAGAGAAAGAAGATGTCATCCAAGAATCTGAAGAAATCAAGTGGATTGATGTAAAAGTCCTCTCTCGCTTGGCGATCGAATTCTATTAGGTATAGGTTCGCTAGATTAGGTGCAAAGGTCTTACCCATGGCTGTCCCAAAGATTTGTAAGAAGAGTTTATTACAGAATGAGAAGTCATTGTTTTTTAAGGCTATTTCCAGTAATTCTAGAAGTTCAGCGGCCGGTCTTCTGTGGTCAGGGTATTTAATAAAGAATTCTTTGACAGTAGATATAGTTCGGTCTATGTTCATATTTGTATATAGGGCTGTGACGTCGCCTGTGACTAATATGTAGTGTTGTTGTATTTGGGTGTTTCTAATTTTCTGTATAAAATCATATGTGTCTTTAATGTATGAGGGATGTTTGTTTGCAAGTGGTTTAAGATACGAATCTATGTATTCACTTATTCTTCTGGACTCTGTGGCACAATCCCCCACGATCGGTCTTCCCTCTGGCATATCAGGTAGTGTCCATTTGTTAATTGGTTTGTGTATTTTAGGTAAAAGGTAAAATTTTCTGTCTTTATCCGTACTTTTAGCGCTAAGAAATTGATATTGTTCTGTACTAATGTACTTTGTTTGGCGAAGTTTTTTTAGTATTTGATTGATTTTGGTGATAGTTTCTTCTTTTAATGGTCTTTCAATTGTTTTATAGTATTTAGTATTATCTAATTGCCTACTTGCCTCTGTAATATATGACTGCTTATTTAGTACGCACACCATTCCTCCCTTGTCTGCTGGTTTAATTATTATATTCTCATTGTTACGTAACTTGTATATTGATTTAAGTTGGTTTTTGGTTAGGTTATTTTGTTGGGTTCTAAACATATAGGTATTGTTAATGATTGGTTGTCTTTTTAGGATTGCTTCTGTAGTACTTTTTAGGTTATTTACGAGTAGTTTAGTACTTTTCGATAAATGTTTGTCCTTTGGTATCCATGTGCTGGGTTCTGTGAATTTTTTTATTTTTATATCTTGTTGTGTTTGGCTATCATCTCCGAAATAGTCTCTTAATTTTATTGACCTAGTTAGTTTGTGTAGGCTAGTTTCTATATCATTAAAATGGATTTTGTTAGTCGTTGGTATGAAGGCTAAGCCCCGGTCAAGAAGGCTTCTGTCGTCCTTACTTAGAGTTATTTTGGATAGGTTCATTGTATAAGTAATTGGTTTGTGTGTATCGTTATTCATCTCTGTATTTCGAATTATGTGGCTTAGTTTTTTGTCTTGTTTTGAATTGTCTGAATAATGTTTGTAAGAATGTGTTGTTGTGTTGCCTTGGTGTAATGCACAGTATCCTTCTCAGCTAGTACTGAGTTGGAAGGTAGGGGAGAGATGAAGGTAGCTGTAGTCTGAGACCTGAGGCGTTGGTTTAGAGTTGACAAGTTTGTCCGGAAGTTGGGTGCCAGTTCCGGGTTAATGGACACCCCCACTGTAACGACCTCCTTGGCCTTCTCTCCACAAGCGCTCAGACGGACAGGTAGAGTGGTAGTTACCCTAGTGAGATCCGGTTCGTCCTTATGGTTGATGCCCAGAGCAAGAATTAGGTGGTCCAGAGTTTGCCCAGAAGGAAGTGCCGATAGAAGAGCTGTGGTGTTATAGAAGTTGGCGCCTGAGAAGCACTCAACTTGAAAGCCCTCGGGTATATCCTCAGAGGTGATATATTTCAGATTGGAGTCCGAGACGATAAGATGCCTAGTATCAGGGAGGAGAGAGACCTTCCAAGAGTGTTTGGTCCAACCCGGGTGGTGTCTGAACCGTGAGACAGGGTTAGGGTTAGGGTTAGGGTTAGGGTTAGGGTTAGGGTTAGGGTTAGGGTTAGGGTTAGGGTTAGGGTTAGGGTTAGGGTTAGGGTTAGGGTTAGGGTTAGGGTTAGGGTTAGGGTTAGGGTTAGGGTTAGGGTTAGGGTTAGGGTTAGGGTTAGGGTTAGGGTTAGGGTTAGGGTTAGGGTTAGGGTTAGGGTTAGGGTTAGGGTTAGGGTTAGGGTTAGGGTTAGGGTTAGGGTTAGGGTTAGGGTTAGGGTTAGGGTTAGGGTTAGGGTTAGGGTTAGGGTTAGGGTTAGGGTTAGGGTTAGGGTTAGGGTTAGGGTTAGGGTTAGGGTTAGGGTTAGGGTTAGGGTTAGGGTTAGGGTTAGGGTTAGGGTTAGGGTTAGGGTTAGGGTTAGGGTTAGGGTTAGGGTTAGGGTTAGGGTTAGGGTTAGGGTTAGGGTTAGGGTTAGGGTTAGGGTTAGGGTTAGGGTTAGGGTTAGGGTTAGGGTTAGGGTTAGGGTTAGGGTTAGGGTTAGGGTTAGGGTTAGGGTTAGGGTTAGGGTTAGGGTTAGGGTTAGGGTTAGGGTTAGGGTTAGGGTTAGGGTTAGGGTTAGGGTTAGGGTTAGGGTTAGGGTTAGGGTTAGGGTTAGGGTTAGGGTTAGGGTTAGGGTTAGGGTTAGGGTTAGGGTTAGGGTTAGGGTTAGGGTTAGGGTTAGGGTTAGGGTTAGGGTTAGGGTTAGGGTTAGGGTTAGGGTTAGGGTTAGGGTTAGGGTTAGGGTTAGGGTTAGGGTTAGGGTTAGGGTTAGGGTTAGGGTTAGGGTTAGGGTTAGGGTTAGGGTTAGGGTTAGGGTTAGGGTTAGGGTTAGGGTTAGGGTTAGGGTTAGGGTTAGGGTTAGGGTTAGGGTTAGGGTTAGGGTTAGGGTTAGGGTTAGGGTTAGGGTTAGGGTTAGGGTTAGGGTTAGGGTTAGGGTTAGGGTTAGGGTTAGGGTTAGGGTTAGGGTTAGGGTTAGGGTTAGGGTTAGGGTTAGGGTTAGGGTTAGGGTTAGGGTTAGGGTTAGGGTTAGGGTTAGGGTTAGGGTTAGGGTTAGGGTTAGGGTTAGGGTTAGGGTTAGGGTTAGGGTTAGGGTTAGGGTTAGGGTTAGGGTTAGGGTTAGGGTTAGGGTTAGGGTTAGGGTTAGGGTTAGGGTTAGGGTTAGGGTTAGGGTTAGGGTTAGGGTTAGGGTTAGGGTTAGGGTTAGGGTTAGGGTTAGGGTTAGGGTTAGGGTTAGGGTTAGGGTTAGGGTTAGGGTTAGGGTTAGGGTTAGGGTTAGGGTTAGGGTTAGGGTTAGGGTTAGGGTTAGGGTTAGGGTTAGGGTTAGGGTTAGGGTTAGGGTTAGGGTTAGGGTTAGGGTTAGGGTTAGGGTTAGGGTTAGGGTTAGGGTTAGGGTTAGGGTTAGGGTTAGGGTTAGGGTTAGGGTTAGGGTTAGGGTTAGGGTTAGGGTTAGGGTTAGGGTTAGGGTTAGGGTTAGGGTTAGGGTTAGGGTTAGGGTTAGGGTTAGGGTTAGGGTTAGGGTTAGGGTTAGGGTTAGGGTTAGGGTTAGGGTTAGGGTTAGGGTTAGGGTTAGGGTTAGGGTTAGGGTTAGGGTTAGGGTTAGGGTTAGGGTTAGGGTTAGGGTTAGGGTTAGGGTTAGGGTTAGGGTTAGGGTTAGGGTTAGGGTTAGGGTTAGGGTTAGGGTTAGGGTTAGGGTTAGGGTTAGGGTTAGGGTTAGGGTTAGGGTTAGGGTTAGGGTTAGGGTTAGGGTTAGGGTTAGGGTTAGGGTTAGGGTTAGGGTTAGGGTTAGGGTTAGGGTTAGGGTTAGGGTTAGGGTTAGGGTTAGGGTTAGGGTTAGGGTTAGGGTTAGGGTTAGGGTTAGGGTTAGGGTTAGGGTTAGGGTTAGGGTTAGGGTTAGGGTTAGGGTTAGGGTTAGGGTTAGGGTTAGGGTTAGGGTTAGGGTTAGGGTTAGGGTTAGGGTTAGGGTTAGGGTTAGGGTTAGGGTTAGGGTTAGGGTTAGGGTTAGGGTTAGGGTTAGGGTTAGGGTTAGGGTTAGGGTTAGGGTTAGGGTTAGGGTTAGGGTTAGGGTTAGGGTTAGGGTTAGGGTTAGGGTTAGGGTTAGGGTTAGGGTTAGGGTTAGGGTTAGGGTTAGGGTTAGGGTTAGGGTTAGGGTTAGGGTTAGGGTTAGGGTTAGGGTTAGGGTTAGGGTTAGGGTTAGGGTTAGGGTTAGGGTTAGGGTTAGGGTTAGGGTTAGGGTTAGGGTTAGGGTTAGGGTTAGGGTTAGGGTTAGGGTTAGGGTTAGGGTTAGGGTTAGGGTTAGGGTTAGGGTTAGGGTTAGGGTTAGGGTTAGGGTTAGGGTTAGGGTTAGGGTTAGGGTTAGGGTTAGGGTTAGGGTTAGGGTTAGGGTTAGGGTTAGGGTTAGGGTTAGGGTTAGGGTTAGGGTTAGGGTTAGGGTTAGGGTTAGGGTTAGGGTTAGGGTTAGGGTTAGGGTTAGGGTTAGGGTTAGGGTTAGGGTTAGGGTTAGGGTTAGGGTTAGGGTTAGGGTTAGGGTTAGGGTTAGGGTTAGGGTTAGGGTTAGGGTTAGGGTTAGGGTTAGGGTTAGGGTTAGGGTTAGGGTTAGGGTTAGGGTTAGGGTTAGGGTTAGGGTTAGGGTTAGGGTTAGGGTTAGGGTTAGGGTTAGGGTTAGGGTTAGGCTGAGTTCGGAGGTGTAGAGGGTGCACTGGCACAGAGCGCGTCCTCCGCTGTGTCAGGAGACGGTGAGTATCTCCCTGCCCAGGTGGGATTAGTAGGGTATATATTTTTTTGTGTTCGTTTTTTTTTTTTTTTTTTTTTTTTTTTTTTTTTTTTTTTTTTTAAAAAAGAAAATTTTTTGTTGTTGTAAGGTTTAGGGTTAGTTTTTAAGGGTTAGGGTTAGTGTTTATTTTGACCGTGTTAGGATTTGTTTAAGAGTTCGTTGTTTTGTGTAGGCGGCTACAGTTCTATAATTTTTGAATTTTTCAGAGTTGGTTATTATTCTCCGCCATTCTCGGACTAAGTGTGTCGATATCGGACAGTAAGGTATTATTATAGGTAGAATTGGTTTGTTGTTGTCATTTATGTTTTTTTGAGTATAGTTTGTCCAGATATCATGTTTGGTTTTTCTTAGTAATCGTTTGTTGTATCCCCTTTTGCATAGTATTTTAAATAGTATATTGCATGTTTTATCGAAGTCTTCTTTAAAGGAGGATAGTCTTTTGAATCTTATTATTTGTGATTTTAGAATGCCCCTAGTGGTGTGTGGTGGGTGAAATGATGTAGTGTGTAGTAGTTGATGTGTGTCTGTGGCTTTGAAGAAGACCTTGGATTGTAGAGTCGTTTCTGTTAAGTTATTGTGCTTGAATATAGTAGTGTCTAGGAAATCGACGTGTTGTTCGCTTATAGTTAGGTTGACTTTTATGTTGGGTATGATTGAGTTTAGAAATAGTTCGTATTGTTTTAGTTCATCCAGGGTCCCGGTCCAAACAAAGAAGATATCATCTAAGAAACGGTAGAACAGCGATGGTTTTATATTGAACCCATTCATGGCTCGATTATCGAAGTTGAGTAAGTATAAATTTGCTAGGTTGGGGGCGAAACTTTTGCCCATCGCTGTACCAAAAATTTGGAGAAATATTTCATTGTTAAACTCGAAGTCATTATTTTTCATTGTTAGTTCAAGTAGTTTAATTATTTCATCGTCTGGTCTTCCAAGTCTTGGGTTAGCTTTGAATGTTTTTTTGACTACTGCGATGGTTCTGTTTATGTGCATATTAGTGTAAAGTGAAGTAATATCTCCTGTGACAAGTATACAGTTATGTGGGACTTTTTGATTTTTAACTTTTTTTATAAAATCGTATGTGTCTTTGATGTAAGATGCGTGTTTATTAGCTAGCGGTTTTATGTAGTAGTCAATGTAGTCGCTTACTCGTCTGGATTCAGTCCCACAGTCCCCTACTATAGGTCGTCCGTCAGGCATGTCTGGTTTAGGCCATTTTTCGGTTGGTTTGTGTACTTTTGGTAGTAGGTAGAAGTATCTGTCATTGTCTGAGTGTTTAGCTTTGAGGTAAGTGAGTTGTTTATCAGATATTTTGTTTTTTATTCGTAATGTCTTTAGTGTTTCATTTATTCTATCGCATAATTCGAATTTTCTTGTGTGTTCTATTTTTGTGTAGTACATGTTGTTGTTTAATTGTCTATATGCTTCGTGCAGGTAAGCTGTTTTATTCATGATGCAGGTAAGTCCGCCTTTATCTGCGGGTTTGATAATTATGTTTTCATTTCTTTTTAGGTTAATCATTGTTAGTTTTTGTTCTTTAGATAGGTTTTGTTTAATGTTTTTAGTGTAGTAGTAGGTTTCTTGTTTGAAATTGTCCATTGCTTTTGGGTATTTTTTAAGTATTTTCCCTGTTATTGTGTTTAGTTTTGCGATTGTTAATAATGTGTCGTTTGATATTCTGTTATTTGGTGGTGTCCAGTCACTTTTATTTATGAATTTTGTTTTAAATTGTGTATTGTCAAATTTCTCTCTGTCGTTAAAGAAATCTTTGAGTTTCATGGATCTAATTAATTTGGTAAGGGATTCTGTTATTGTTGATGTGTGTAATTTGTTGTAGGTAGGTATAAAAGACAGTCCTAATTGTAGTAGTGTGTTATCTACCTCAGATAATGTGTAATTTGATAGATTTATTGTGTTATGTTCCAAATATCCGGGTGGATTTATATTATCTGTTAGTTTTTTGAGTTAGTGTTTCCCAGGGCAGAGAGCATACTCACCATGATCTTCTTCCGTGTTTCTCCTGTGTAGTGGATCATGTCTGGTCCAGCTTTGACTTCTGTAGTGTCGATCGGATGTAGGTAGGACGGTGCGAACAGTCGTTCCAGCATGGTGTTAATCTCGGTGAGGGAGCGTATGTCTTCCTTCGGGAGCTGTGGATTAATGGCCACACCCGTCACCATGTGTGTGATGTGCTTCATTCGGCACAATTCTTTCAAAACTCTGGCTTCTAGTGTTGTTTGTTTTAGGTCATGCTGGCGGTGGTTGATGCCACATGATATGATGACTCGGAGGTTCTTAGGGGCGTCAGGTAGAGTACTTATTGCCTCCATCATGTGGTGGAAGTGTGCCCCAGGTACGGAGTCTACTTGCCATCCTTCAGGTAAGTCTTCTTCCTTGGTCCTGGACAGGTTTGAGTCTCCTATTATTAAGTGGGTCGTCTGAGCTGGTGCTCTGAGGGTGATTTGTTGCTTGTCGTAGTGGATTGTTATTCTGTTTTGTCGTCGTTGTTGTAGGGCCGGTTCGGTTGAGGTTGTTGGTTGTCTTCGTGTGGCTGGTTCCTCGGAGGTAGACGGTTCTACGGAGGTTGAGGGTCGAACAACTTCCGCCCAGGTAGGTGTCGGAGATGGTTGTTGGAGCCCTTCTTCGTCCATCCGTTCAGGTAGGTCTTCGATCGGTAGTATTGCATATTGGTTTGTGGTAAAGGTTGGTGAAGGTGTGTTGTTCGTCTTTCTTTTCTTCGGGTTCTTTGGTGTGGCCCATTGTGTTGTTCGTTCTGTTTGTCTTTCTGGTTGTCTTTCTCTGTTTCTACCGATGTTCTGTGCAATTTGTTCTATTTGTTCTTGTAGGTTGTCCATCCTCTTGCCGATCCCCTTCTTCAAATGCTTGTAGGTTATCTCGATCGCTCTGTCCTTGTCAGTGGGATCGAGCTCCGACAGGTTGCGGTCGGTCGTCGAACGTCTCTCTTCGAGGTGTTGTACCACCCGTTGTCGCAGTCGTTCCCCCGTGGTGGTGAGTATGCTCCTGAGGTCCCTGCGAAGGGCTTCAGTCGTGTCCGGCGGTGTTATACTGTCAGCGAAGGTGAGTAGTTCTTTGTTCAGTGAGGGAGGAAGTGTGTCCCAGTTCTTGGTATGGTATTGTATCTGGATCGATCGGAACAGCCATTTGAACATATTCTGGAAATCCGGATTGTTCGAGATGGGGCCCTGGCTGAAGTGCACGTTCCGCCGAGGTTGTTGTTGTGTATCCGTCCTAGGTTGGTGATGTTGTCTGTTGTTGTAGTTGTGTCTGTTGTTTCCGTTGTAAGCGTTGTTGTTTCTGTTGTTGCTGTTGTTGCGGTGCTGCGTGTAGTTGTTGTATCTGTTGTTGTTGTAGTAGTTGTTGTGTCTGTTGTAGCTGTTGTTTCCGTTGCTGTAGCTCCGATTACGTGTACCGTACACCCGTCCGTTGTTGCTATTGGTCCGGTGGTGGGAGCTGTTGCTCCTGTTCCGGTAGCGAGGCTGTCCCGGTCTCCCTCCGGTCCTCGGTTGTTGTTCTCTACTCTGGAACCGTCTGTTCCCTTCACGCGTCTGACCCTGATAAGGGCCGTGGTCCTCGCGTCGGTAAGGGGTCCTACCCCTGTCTCCGCGATGTTCACGATACTCTGGCATGATTAAATAGAAGGAGAGAAGACTCGAATCTTCGTCTAACAATCTTTATTTAATCAAAAACTTAATTCTCACGATTCAACGTTTCGGCGATATAGCCTTCATCAGGAATGAGAAACCAGAGTAAATCTATCGCTTATATACTGTACAGTGTTTGCCTCCGCCGTTGCGGGGTCACGCGCTGCCCCAGGCGGGCAGGTATGAAAAGTAAATAATAACATCAGCATCTAGTACGGTTCAGTGCGCAAGTGTGTGTGTATGTTTGTGCAGCGTCATATGACCGAAGGTGAGTGTTTACATAATGTCGTCGTCATATGACCCGTCTTGGTTATATGTAGGCCGCAGGTGAGTGTTTACACAATGCCGTCGTCATATGACCCGTCTTGGTTATATGTAGGCCATTATACGTATGTGGGCCCTTAGAGGTATGTAGGCCCTTGTCCAATGCAACAGTAGGTATGTGTGTATGTGTGTGTGTGTGTCTTTTTTACATTTACATCGAGTTATGTAGACTAGTGTCCGTTATGGTGATAATGCAGATGAGTTTTTTGTATATATACTTATGTAGTTCTGACTCCCTATCAGTTTAAACAGTGTTATGCGTTTTTATATAATAGTATCAGTGTTTTTGTTAATGGTGACATGTCATATTTTACAGGTTCATCAAATAATGAATGTATGTAGGTCATACGAGCAGATAATATCTACATCAAACACAGTCAATCTCACAGTTCAATCATTGTACGGCGTATTAAGTCTGAGTAAAAAAGTTGTTGTTTCAGATACTGTCTCCTTCTGCAGTAGAGTGTTCGCTCAGGCACTGGCTATAGTTAGGCTGAGTTCGGAGGTGTAGAGGGTGCACTGGCACAGAGCGCGTCCTCCGCTGTGTCAGGAGACGGTGAGTATCTCCCTGCCCAGGTGGGATTAGTAGGGTATATATTTTTTTGTGTTCGTTTTTTTTTTTTTTTTTTTGTGTTCGTTTTTTTTTTTTTTTTTTTTTTTTTTTTTTTTTTTTTTTTTTTAAAAAAGAAAATTTTTTGTTGTTGTAAGGTTTAGGGTTAGTTTTTAAGGGTTAGGGTTAGTGTTTATTTTGACCGTGTTAGGATTTGTTTAAGAGTTCGTTGTTTTGTGTAGGCGGCTACAGTTCTATAATTTTTGAATTTTTCAGAGTTGGTTATTATTCTCCGCCATTCTCGGACTAAGTGTGTCGATATCGGACAGTAAGGTATTATTATAGGTAGAATTGGTTTGTTGTTGTCATTTATGTTTTTTTGAGTATAGTTTGTCCAGATATCATGTTTGGTTTTTCTTAGTAATCGTTTGTTGTATCCCCTTTTGCATAGTATTTTAAATAGTATATTGCATGTTTTATCGAAGTCTTCTTTAAAGGAGGATAGTCTTTTGAATCTTATTATTTGTGATTTTAGAATGCCCCTAGTGGTGTGTGGTGGGTGAAATGATGTAGTGTGTAGTAGTTGATGTGTGTCTGTGGCTTTGAAGAAGACCTTGGATTGTAGAGTCGTTTCTGTTAAGTTATTGTGCTTGAATATAGTAGTGTCTAGGAAATCGACGTGTTGTTCGCTTATAGTTAGGTTGACTTTTATGTTGGGTATGATTGAGTTTAGAAATAGTTCGTATTGTTTTAGTTCATCCAGGGTCCCGGTCCAAACAAAGAAGATATCATCTAAGAAACGGTAGAACAGCGATGGTTTTATATTGAACCCATTCATGGCTCGATTATCGAAGTTGAGTAAGTATAAATTTGCTAGGTTGGGGGCGAAACTTTTGCCCATCGCTGTACCAAAAATTTGGAGAAATATTTCATTGTTAAACTCGAAGTCATTATTTTTCATTGTTAGTTCAAGTAGTTTAATTATTTCATCGTCTGGTCTTCCAAGTCTTGGGTTAGCTTTGAATGTTTTTTTGACTACTGCGATGGTTCTGTTTATGTGCATATTAGTGTAAAGTGAAGTAATATCTCCTGTGACAAGTATACAGTTATGTGGGACTTTTTGATTTTTAACTTTTTTTATAAAATCGTATGTGTCTTTGATGTAAGATGCGTGTTTATTAGCTAGCGGTTTTATGTAGTAGTCAATGTAGTCGCTTACTCGTCTGGATTCAGTCCCACAGTCCCCTACTATAGGTCGTCCGTCAGGCATGTCTGGTTTAGGCCATTTTTCGGTTGGTTTGTGTACTTTTGGTAGTAGGTAGAAGTATCTGTCATTGTCTGAGTGTTTAGCTTTGAGGTAAGTGAGTTGTTTATCAGATATTTTGTTTTTTATTCGTAATGTCTTTAGTGTTTCATTTATTCTATCGCATAATTCGAATTTTCTTGTGTGTTCTATTTTTGTGTAGTACATGTTGTTGTTTAATTGTCTATATGCTTCGTGCAGGTAAGCTGTTTTATTCATGATGCAGGTAAGTCCGCCTTTATCTGCGGGTTTGATAATTATGTTTTCATTTCTTTTTAGGTTAATCATTGTTAGTTTTTGTTCTTTAGATAGGTTTTGTTTAATGTTTTTAGTGTAGTAGTAGGTTTCTTGTTTGAAATTGTCCATTGCTTTTGGGTATTTTTTAAGTATTTTCCCTGTTATTGTGTTTAGTTTTGCGATTGTTAATAATGTGTCGTTTGATATTCTGTTATTTGGTGGTGTCCAGTCACTTTTATTTATGAATTTTGTTTTAAATTGTGTATTGTCAAATTTCTCTCTGTCGTTAAAGAAATCTTTGAGTTTCATGGATCTAATTAATTTGGTAAGGGATTCTGTTATTGTTGATGTGTGTAATTTGTTGTAGGTAGGTATAAAAGACAGTCCTAATTGTAGTAGTGTGTTATCTACCTCAGATAATGTGTAATTTGATAGATTTATTGTGTTATGTTCCAAATATCCGGGTGGATTTATATTATCTGTTAGTTTTTTGAGTTAGTGTTTCCCAGGGCAGAGAGCATACTCACCATGATCTTCTTCCGTGTTTCTCCTGTGTAGTGGATCATGTCTGGTCCAGCTTTGACTTCTGTAGTGTCGATCGGATGTAGGTAGGACGGTGCGAACAGTCGTTCCAGCATGGTGTTAATCTCGGTGAGGGAGCGTATGTCTTCCTTCGGGAGCTGTGGATTAATGGCCACACCCGTCACCATGTGTGTGATGTGCTTCATTCGGCACAATTCTTTCAAAACTCTGGCTTCTAGTGTTGTTTGTTTTAGGTCATGCTGGCGGTGGTTGATGCCACATGATATGATGACTCGGAGGTTCTTAGGGGCGTCAGGTAGAGTACTTATTGCCTCCATCATGTGGTGGAAGTGTGCCCCAGGTACGGAGTCTACTTGCCATCCTTCAGGTAAGTCTTCTTCCTTGGTCCTGGACAGGTTTGAGTCTCCTATTATTAAGTGGGTCGTCTGAGCTGGTGCTCTGAGGGTGATTTGTTGCTTGTCGTAGTGGATTGTTATTCTGTTTTGTCGTCGTTGTTGTAGGGCCGGTTCGGTTGAGGTTGTTGGTTGTCTTCGTGTGGCTGGTTCCTCGGAGGTAGACGGTTCTACGGAGGTTGAGGGTCGAACAACTTCCGCCCAGGTAGGTGTCGGAGATGGTTGTTGGAGCCCTTCTTCGTCCATCCGTTCAGGTAGGTCTTCGATCGGTAGTATTGCATATTGGTTTGTGGTAAAGGTTGGTGAAGGTGTGTTGTTCGTCTTTCTTTTCTTCGGGTTCTTTGGTGTGGCCCATTGTGTTGTTCGTTCTGTTTGTCTTTCTGGTTGTCTTTCTCTGTTTCTACCGATGTTCTGTGCAATTTGTTCTATTTGTTCTTGTAGGTTGTCCATCCTCTTGCCGATCCCCTTCTTCAAATGCTTGTAGGTTATCTCGATCGCTCTGTCCTTGTCAGTGGGATCGAGCTCCGACAGGTTGCGGTCGGTCGTCGAACGTCTCTCTTCGAGGTGTTGTACCACCCGTTGTCGCAGTCGTTCCCCCGTGGTGGTGAGTATGCTCCTGAGGTCCCTGCGAAGGGCTTCAGTCGTGTCCGGCGGTGTTATACTGTCAGCGAAGGTGAGTAGTTCTTTGTTCAGTGAGGGAGGAAGTGTGTCCCAGTTCTTGGTATGGTATTGTATCTGGATCGATCGGAACAGCCATTTGAACATATTCTGGAAATCCGGATTGTTCGAGATGGGGCCCTGGCTGAAGTGCACGTTCCGCCGAGGTTGTTGTTGTGTATCCGTCCTAGGTTGGTGATGTTGTCTGTTGTTGTAGTTGTGTCTGTTGTTTCCGTTGTAAGCGTTGTTGTTTCTGTTGTTGCTGTTGTTGCGGTGCTGCGTGTAGTTGTTGTATCTGTTGTTGTTGTAGTAGTTGTTGTGTCTGTTGTAGCTGTTGTTTCCGTTGCTGTAGCTCCGATTACGTGTACCGTACACCCGTCCGTTGTTGCTATTGGTCCGGTGGTGGGAGCTGTTGCTCCTGTTCCGGTAGCGAGGCTGTCCCGGTCTCCCTCCGGTCCTCGGTTGTTGTTCTCTACTCTGGAACCGTCTGTTCCCTTCACGCGTCTGACCCTGATAAGGGCCGTGGTCCTCGCGTCGGTAAGGGGTCCTACCCCTGTCTCCGCGATGTTCACGATACTCTGGCATGATTAAATAGAAGGAGAGAAGACTCGAATCTTCGTCTAACAATCTTTATTTAATCAAAAACTTAATTCTCACGATTCAACGTTTCGGCGATATAGCCTTCATCAGGAATGAGAAACCAGAGTAAATCTATCGCTTATATACTGTACAGTGTTTGCCTCCGCCGTTGCGGGGTCACGCGCTGCCCCAGGCGGGCAGGTATGAAAAGTAAATAATAACATCAGCATCTAGTACGGTTCAGTGCGCAAGTGTGTGTGTATGTTTGTGCAGCGTCATATGACCGAAGGTGAGTGTTTACATAATGTCGTCGTCATATGACCCGTCTTGGTTATATGTAGGCCGCAGGTGAGTGTTTACACAATGCCGTCGTCATATGACCCGTCTTGGTTATATGTAGGCCATTATACGTATGTGGGCCCTTAGAGGTATGTAGGCCCTTGTCCAATGCAACAGTAGGTATGTGTGTATGTGTGTGTGTGTGTCTTTTTTACATTTACATCGAGTTATGTAGACTAGTGTCCGTTATGGTGATAATGCAGATGAGTTTTTTGTATATATACTTATGTAGTTCTGACTCCCTATCAGTTTAAACAGTGTTATGCGTTTTTATATAATAGTATCAGTGTTTTTGTTAATGGTGACATGTCATATTTTACAGGTTCATCAAATAATGAATGTATGTAGGTCATACGAGCAGATAATATCTACATCAAACACAGTCAATCTCACAGTTCAATCATTGTACGGCGTATTAGTCTGAGTAAAAAAGTTGTTGTTTCAGATACTGTCTCCTTCTGCAGTAGAGTGTTCGCTCAGGCACTGGCTATAGTTAGGCTGAGTTCGGAGGTGTAGAGGGTGCACTGGCACAGAGCGCGTCCTCCGCTGTGTCAGGAGACGGTGAGTATCTCCCTGCCCAGGTGGGATTAGTAGGGTATATATTTTTTTGTGTTCGTTTTTTTTTTTTTTTTTTTTTTTTTTTTTTTTTTTTTTTTTTTTTTTTTTTTTTTTTTTTTTTTTTTTTAAAAAAAGAAAATTTTTTGTTGTTGTAAGGTTTAGGGTTAGTTTTTAAGGGTTAGGGTTAGTGTTTATTTTGACCGTGTTAGGATTTGTTTAAGAGTTCGTTGTTTTGTGTAGGCGGCTACAGTTCTATAATTTTTGAATTTTTCAGAGTTGGTTATTATTCTCCGCCATTCTCGGACTAAGTGTGTCGATATCGGACAGTAAGGTATTATTATAGGTAGAATTGGTTTGTTGTTGTCATTTATGTTTTTTTGAGTATAGTTTGTCCAGATATCATGTTTGGTTTTTCTTAGTAATCGTTTGTTGTATCCCCTTTTGCATAGTATTTTAAATAGTATATTGCATGTTTTATCGAAGTCTTCTTTAAAGGAGGATAGTCTTTTGAATCTTATTATTTGTGATTTTAGAATGCCCCTAGTGGTGTGTGGTGGGTGAAATGATGTAGTGTGTAGTAGTTGATGTGTGTCTGTGGCTTTGAAGAAGACCTTGGATTGTAGAGTCGTTTCTGTTAAGTTATTGTGCTTGAATATAGTAGTGTCTAGGAAATCGACGTGTTGTTCGCTTATAGTTAGGTTGACTTTTATGTTGGGTATGATTGAGTTTAGAAATAGTTCGTATTGTTTTAGTTCATCCAGGGTCCCGGTCCAAACAAAGAAGATATCATCTAAGAAACGGTAGAACAGCGATGGTTTTATATTGAACCCATTCATGGCTCGATTATCGAAGTTGAGTAAGTATAAATTTGCTAGGTTGGGGGCGAAACTTTTGCCCATCGCTGTACCAAAAATTTGGAGAAATATTTCATTGTTAAACTCGAAGTCATTATTTTTCATTGTTAGTTCAAGTAGTTTAATTATTTCATCGTCTGGTCTTCCAAGTCTTGGGTTAGCTTTGAATGTTTTTTTGACTACTGCGATGGTTCTGTTTATGTGCATATTAGTGTAAAGTGAAGTAATATCTCCTGTGACAAGTATACAGTTATGTGGGACTTTTTGATTTTTAACTTTTTTTATAAAATCGTATGTGTCTTTGATGTAAGATGCGTGTTTATTAGCTAGCGGTTTTATGTAGTAGTCAATGTAGTCGCTTACTCGTCTGGATTCAGTCCCACAGTCCCCTACTATAGGTCGTCCGTCAGGCATGTCTGGTTTAGGCCATTTTTCGGTTGGTTTGTGTACTTTTGGTAGTAGGTAGAAGTATCTGTCATTGTCTGAGTGTTTAGCTTTGAGGTAAGTGAGTTGTTTATCAGATATTTTGTTTTTTATTCGTAATGTCTTTAGTGTTTCATTTATTCTATCGCATAATTCGAATTTTCTTGTGTGTTCTATTTTTGTGTAGTACATGTTGTTGTTTAATTGTCTATATGCTTCGTGCAGGTAAGCTGTTTTATTCATGATGCAGGTAAGTCCGCCTTTATCTGCGGGTTTGATAATTATGTTTTCATTTCTTTTTAGGTTAATCATTGTTAGTTTTTGTTCTTTAGATAGGTTTTGTTTAATGTTTTTAGTGTAGTAGTAGGTTTCTTGTTTGAAATTGTCCATTGCTTTTGGGTATTTTTTAAGTATTTTCCCTGTTATTGTGTTTAGTTTTGCGATTGTTAATAATGTGTCGTTTGATATTCTGTTATTTGGTGGTGTCCAGTCACTTTTATTTATGAATTTTGTTTTAAATTGTGTATTGTCAAATTTCTCTCTGTCGTTAAAGAAATCTTTGAGTTTCATGGATCTAATTAATTTGGTAAGGGATTCTGTTATTGTTGATGTGTGTAATTTGTTGTAGGTAGGTATAAAAGACAGTCCTAATTGTAGTAGTGTGTTATCTACCTCAGATAATGTGTAATTTGATAGATTTATTGTGTTATGTTCCAAATATCCGGGTGGATTTATATTATCTGTTAGTTTTTTGAGTTAGTGTTTCCCAGGGCAGAGAGCATACTCACCATGATCTTCTTCCGTGTTTCTCCTGTGTAGTGGATCATGTCTGGTCCAGCTTTGACTTCTGTAGTGTCGATCGGATGTAGGTAGGACGGTGCGAACAGTCGTTCCAGCATGGTGTTAATCTCGGTGAGGGAGCGTATGTCTTCCTTCGGGAGCTGTGGATTAATGGCCACACCCGTCACCATGTGTGTGATGTGCTTCATTCGGCACAATTCTTTCAAAACTCTGGCTTCTAGTGTTGTTTGTTTTAGGTCATGCTGGCGGTGGTTGATGCCACATGATATGATGACTCGGAGGTTCTTAGGGGCGTCAGGTAGAGTACTTATTGCCTCCATCATGTGGTGGAAGTGTGCCCCAGGTACGGAGTCTACTTGCCATCCTTCAGGTAAGTCTTCTTCCTTGGTCCTGGACAGGTTTGAGTCTCCTATTATTAAGTGGGTCGTCTGAGCTGGTGCTCTGAGGGTGATTTGTTGCTTGTCGTAGTGGATTGTTATTCTGTTTTGTCGTCGTTGTTGTAGGGCCGGTTCGGTTGAGGTTGTTGGTTGTCTTCGTGTGGCTGGTTCCTCGGAGGTAGACGGTTCTACGGAGGTTGAGGGTCGAACAACTTCCGCCCAGGTAGGTGTCGGAGATGGTTGTTGGAGCCCTTCTTCGTCCATCCGTTCAGGTAGGTCTTCGATCGGTAGTATTGCATATTGGTTTGTGGTAAAGGTTGGTGAAGGTGTGTTGTTCGTCTTTCTTTTCTTCGGGTTCTTTGGTGTGGCCCATTGTGTTGTTCGTTCTGTTTGTCTTTCTGGTTGTCTTTCTCTGTTTCTACCGATGTTCTGTGCAATTTGTTCTATTTGTTCTTGTAGGTTGTCCATCCTCTTGCCGATCCCCTTCTTCAAATGCTTGTAGGTTATCTCGATCGCTCTGTCCTTGTCAGTGGGATCGAGCTCCGACAGGTTGCGGTCGGTCGTCGAACGTCTCTCTTCGAGGTGTTGTACCACCCGTTGTCGCAGTCGTTCCCCCGTGGTGGTGAGTATGCTCCTGAGGTCCCTGCGAAGGGCTTCAGTCGTGTCCGGCGGTGTTATACTGTCAGCGAAGGTGAGTAGTTCTTTGTTCAGTGAGGGAGGAAGTGTGTCCCAGTTCTTGGTATGGTATTGTATCTGGATCGATCGGAACAGCCATTTGAACATATTCTGGAAATCCGGATTGTTCGAGATGGGGCCCTGGCTGAAGTGCACGTTCCGCCGAGGTTGTTGTTGTGTATCCGTCCTAGGTTGGTGATGTTGTCTGTTGTTGTAGTTGTGTCTGTTGTTTCCGTTGTAAGCGTTGTTGTTTCTGTTGTTGCTGTTGTTGCGGTGCTGCGTGTAGTTGTTGTATCTGTTGTTGTTGTAGTAGTTGTTGTGTCTGTTGTAGCTGTTGTTTCCGTTGCTGTAGCTCCGATTACGTGTACCGTACACCCGTCCGTTGTTGCTATTGGTCCGGTGGTGGGAGCTGTTGCTCCTGTTCCGGTAGCGAGGCTGTCCCGGTCTCCCTCCGGTCCTCGGTTGTTGTTCTCTACTCTGGAACCGTCTGTTCCCTTCACGCGTCTGACCCTGATAAGGGCCGTGGTCCTCGCGTCGGTAAGGGGTCCTACCCCTGTCTCCGCGATGTTCACGATACTCTGGCATGATTAAATAGAAGGAGAGAAGACTCGAATCTTCGTCTAACAATCTTTATTTAATCAAAAACTTAATTCTCACGATTCAACGTTTCGGCGATATAGCCTTCATCAGGAATGAGAAACCAGAGTAAATCTATCGCTTATATACTGTACAGTGTTTGCCTCCGCCGTTGCGGGGTCACGCGCTGCCCCAGGCGGGCAGGTATGAAAAGTAAATAATAACATCAGCATCTAGTACGGTTCAGTGCGCAAGTGTGTGTGTATGTTTGTGCAGCGTCATATGACCGAAGGTGAGTGTTTACATAATGTCGTCGTCATATGACCCGTCTTGGTTATATGTAGGCCGCAGGTGAGTGTTTACACAATGCCGTCGTCATATGACCCGTCTTGGTTATATGTAGGCCATTATACGTATGTGGGCCCTTAGAGGTATGTAGGCCCTTGTCCAATGCAACAGTAGGTATGTGTGTATGTGTGTGTGTGTGTCTTTTTTACATTTACATCGAGTTATGTAGACTAGTGTCCGTTATGGTGATAATGCAGATGAGTTTTTTGTATATATACTTATGTAGTTCTGACTCCCTATCAGTTTAAACAGTGTTATGCGTTTTTATATAATAGTATCAGTGTTTTTGTTAATGGTGACATGTCATATTTTACAGGTTCATCAAATAATGAATGTATGTAGGTCATACGAGCAGATAATATCTACATCAAACACAGTCAATCTCACAGTTCAATCATTGTACGGCGTATTAGTCTGAGTAAAAAAGTTGTTGTTTCAGATACTGTCTCCTTCTGCAGTAGAGTGTTCGCTCAGGCACTGGCTATAGTTAGGCTGAGTTCGGAGGTGTAGAGGGTGCACTGGCACAGAGCGCGTCCTCCGCTGTGTCAGGAGACGGTGAGTATCTCCCTGCCCAGGTGGGATTAGTAGGGTATATATTTTTTTGTGTTCGTTTTTTTTTTTTTTTTTTTTTTTTTTTTTTTTTTTTTTTTTTTTTTTTTTTTTTTTTTTAAAAAAAGAAAATTTTTTGTTGTTGTAAGGTTTAGGGTTAGTTTTTAAGGGTTAGGGTTAGTGTTTATTTTGACCGTGTTAGGATTTGTTTAAGAGTTCGTTGTTTTGTGTAGGCGGCTACAGTTCTATAATTTTTGAATTTTTCAGAGTTGGTTATTATTCTCCGCCATTCTCGGACTAAGTGTGTCGATATCGGACAGTAAGGTATTATTATAGGTAGAATTGGTTTGTTGTTGTCATTTATGTTTTTTTGAGTATAGTTTGTCCAGATATCATGTTTGGTTTTTCTTAGTAATCGTTTGTTGTATCCCCTTTTGCATAGTATTTTAAATAGTATATTGCATGTTTTATCGAAGTCTTCTTTAAAGGAGGATAGTCTTTTGAATCTTATTATTTGTGATTTTAGAATGCCCCTAGTGGTGTGTGGTGGGTGAAATGATGTAGTGTGTAGTAGTTGATGTGTGTCTGTGGCTTTGAAGAAGACCTTGGATTGTAGAGTCGTTTCTGTTAAGTTATTGTGCTTGAATATAGTAGTGTCTAGGAAATCGACGTGTTGTTCGCTTATAGTTAGGTTGACTTTTATGTTGGGTATGATTGAGTTTAGAAATAGTTCGTATTGTTTTAGTTCATCCAGGGTCCCGGTCCAAACAAAGAAGATATCATCTAAGAAACGGTAGAACAGCGATGGTTTTATATTGAACCCATTCATGGCTCGATTATCGAAGTTGAGTAAGTATAAATTTGCTAGGTTGGGGGCGAAACTTTTGCCCATCGCTGTACCAAAAATTTGGAGAAATATTTCATTGTTAAACTCGAAGTCATTATTTTTCATTGTTAGTTCAAGTAGTTTAATTATTTCATCGTCTGGTCTTCCAAGTCTTGGGTTAGCTTTGAATGTTTTTTTGACTACTGCGATGGTTCTGTTTATGTGCATATTAGTGTAAAGTGAAGTAATATCTCCTGTGACAAGTATACAGTTATGTGGGACTTTTTGATTTTTAACTTTTTTTATAAAATCGTATGTGTCTTTGATGTAAGATGCGTGTTTATTAGCTAGCGGTTTTATGTAGTAGTCAATGTAGTCGCTTACTCGTCTGGATTCAGTCCCACAGTCCCCTACTATAGGTCGTCCGTCAGGCATGTCTGGTTTAGGCCATTTTTCGGTTGGTTTGTGTACTTTTGGTAGTAGGTAGAAGTATCTGTCATTGTCTGAGTGTTTAGCTTTGAGGTAAGTGAGTTGTTTATCAGATATTTTGTTTTTTATTCGTAATGTCTTTAGTGTTTCATTTATTCTATCGCATAATTCGAATTTTCTTGTGTGTTCTATTTTTGTGTAGTACATGTTGTTGTTTAATTGTCTATATGCTTCGTGCAGGTAAGCTGTTTTATTCATGATGCAGGTAAGTCCGCCTTTATCTGCGGGTTTGATAATTATGTTTTCATTTCTTTTTAGGTTAATCATTGTTAGTTTTTGTTCTTTAGATAGGTTTTGTTTAATGTTTTTAGTGTAGTAGTAGGTTTCTTGTTTGAAATTGTCCATTGCTTTTGGGTATTTTTTAAGTATTTTCCCTGTTATTGTGTTTAGTTTTGCGATTGTTAATAATGTGTCGTTTGATATTCTGTTATTTGGTGGTGTCCAGTCACTTTTATTTATGAATTTTGTTTTAAATTGTGTATTGTCAAATTTCTCTCTGTCGTTAAAGAAATCTTTGAGTTTCATGGATCTAATTAATTTGGTAAGGGATTCTGTTATTGTTGATGTGTGTAATTTGTTGTAGGTAGGTATAAAAGACAGTCCTAATTGTAGTAGTGTGTTATCTACCTCAGATAATGTGTAATTTGATAGATTTATTGTGTTATGTTCCAAATATCCGGGTGGATTTATATTATCTGTTAGTTTTTTGAGTTAGTGTTTCCCAGGGCAGAGAGCATACTCACCATGATCTTCTTCCGTGTTTCTCCTGTGTAGTGGATCATGTCTGGTCCAGCTTTGACTTCTGTAGTGTCGATCGGATGTAGGTAGGACGGTGCGAACAGTCGTTCCAGCATGGTGTTAATCTCGGTGAGGGAGCGTATGTCTTCCTTCGGGAGCTGTGGATTAATGGCCACACCCGTCACCATGTGTGTGATGTGCTTCATTCGGCACAATTCTTTCAAAACTCTGGCTTCTAGTGTTGTTTGTTTTAGGTCATGCTGGCGGTGGTTGATGCCACATGATATGATGACTCGGAGGTTCTTAGGGGCGTCAGGTAGAGTACTTATTGCCTCCATCATGTGGTGGAAGTGTGCCCCAGGTACGGAGTCTACTTGCCATCCTTCAGGTAAGTCTTCTTCCTTGGTCCTGGACAGGTTTGAGTCTCCTATTATTAAGTGGGTCGTCTGAGCTGGTGCTCTGAGGGTGATTTGTTGCTTGTCGTAGTGGATTGTTATTCTGTTTTGTCGTCGTTGTTGTAGGGCCGGTTCGGTTGAGGTTGTTGGTTGTCTTCGTGTGGCTGGTTCCTCGGAGGTAGACGGTTCTACGGAGGTTGAGGGTCGAACAACTTCCGCCCAGGTAGGTGTCGGAGATGGTTGTTGGAGCCCTTCTTCGTCCATCCGTTCAGGTAGGTCTTCGATCGGTAGTATTGCATATTGGTTTGTGGTAAAGGTTGGTGAAGGTGTGTTGTTCGTCTTTCTTTTCTTCGGGTTCTTTGGTGTGGCCCATTGTGTTGTTCGTTCTGTTTGTCTTTCTGGTTGTCTTTCTCTGTTTCTACCGATGTTCTGTGCAATTTGTTCTATTTGTTCTTGTAGGTTGTCCATCCTCTTGCCGATCCCCTTCTTCAAATGCTTGTAGGTTATCTCGATCGCTCTGTCCTTGTCAGTGGGATCGAGCTCCGACAGGTTGCGGTCGGTCGTCGAACGTCTCTCTTCGAGGTGTTGTACCACCCGTTGTCGCAGTCGTTCCCCCGTGGTGGTGAGTATGCTCCTGAGGTCCCTGCGAAGGGCTTCAGTCGTGTCCGGCGGTGTTATACTGTCAGCGAAGGTGAGTAGTTCTTTGTTCAGTGAGGGAGGAAGTGTGTCCCAGTTCTTGGTATGGTATTGTATCTGGATCGATCGGAACAGCCATTTGAACATATTCTGGAAATCCGGATTGTTCGAGGTGGGGCCCTGGCTGAAGTGCACGTTCCGCCGAGGTTGTTGTTGTGTATCCGTCCTAGGTTGGTGATGTTGTCTGTTGTTGTAGTTGTGTCTGTTGTTTCCGTTGTAAGCGTTGTTGTTTCTGTTGTTGCTGTTGTTGCGGTGCTGCGTGTAGTTGTTGTATCTGTTGTTGTTGTAGTAGTTGTTGTGTCTGTTGTAGCTGTTGTTTCCGTTGCTGTAGCTCCGATTACGTGTACCGTACACCCGTCCGTTGTTGCTATTGGTCCGGTGGTGGGAGCTGTTGCTCCTGTTCCGGTAGCGAGGCTGTCCCGGTCTCCCTCCGGTCCTCGGTTGTTGTTCTCTACTCTGGAACCGTCTGTTCCCTTCACGCGTCTGACCCTGATAAGGGCCGTGGTCCTCGCGTCGGTAAGGGGTCCTACCCCTGTCTCCGCGATGTTCACGATACTCTGGCATGATTAAATAGAAGGAGAGAAGACTCGAATCTTCGTCTAACAATCTTTATTTAATCAAAAACTTAATTCTCACGATTCAACGTTTCGGCGATATAGCCTTCATCAGGAATGAGAAACCAGAGTAAATCTATCGCTTATATACTGTACAGTGTTTGCCTCCGCCGTTGCGGGGTCACGCGCTGCCCCAGGCGGGCAGGTATGAAAAGTAAATAATAACATCAGCATCTAGTACGGTTCAGTGCGCAAGTGTGTGTGTATGTTTGTGCAGCGTCATATGACCGAAGGTGAGTGTTTACATAATGTCGTCGTCATATGACCCGTCTTGGTTATATGTAGGCCGCAGGTGAGTGTTTACACAATGCCGTCGTCATATGACCCGTCTTGGTTATATGTAGGCCATTATACGTATGTGGGCCCTTAGAGGTATGTAGGCCCTTGTCCAATGCAACAGTAGGTATGTGTGTATGTGTGTGTGTGTGTCTTTTTTACATTTACATCGAGTTATGTAGACTAGTGTCCGTTATGGTGATAATGCAGATGAGTTTTTTGTATATATACTTATGTAGTTCTGACTCCCTATCAGTTTAAACAGTGTTATGCGTTTTTATATAATAGTATCAGTGTTTTTGTTAATGGTGACATGTCATATTTTACAGGTTCATCAAATAATGAATGTATGTAGGTCATACGAGCAGATAATATCTACATCAAACACAGTCAATCTCACAGTTCAATCATTGTACGGCGTATTAGTCTGAGTAAAAAAGTTGTTGTTTCAGATACTGTCTCCTTCTGCAGTAGAGTGTTCGCTCAGGCACTGGCTATAGTTAGGCTGAGTTCGGAGGTGTAGAGGGTGCACTGGCACAGAGCGCGTCCTCCGCTGTGTCAGGAGACGGTGAGTATCTGTTAGGGTTAGGGTTAGGGTTTAGGGTTAGGGTTAGGGTTAGGGTTAGGGTTAGGGTTAGGGTTAGGGTTAGGGTTAGGGTTAGGGTTAGGGTTAGGGTTAGGGTTAGGGTTAGGGTTAGGGTTAGGGTTAGGGTTAGGGTTAGGGTTAGGGTTAGGGTTAGGGTTAGGGTTAGGGTTAGGGTTAGGGTTAGGGTTAGGGTTAGGGTTAGGGTTAGGGTTAGGGTTAGGGTTAGGGTTAGGGTTAGGGTTAGGGTTAGGGTTAGGGTTAGGGTTAGGGTTAGGGTTAGGGTTAGGGTTAGGGTTAGGGTTAGGGTTAGGGTTAGGGTTAGGGTTAGGGTTAGGGTTAGGGTTAGGGTTAGGGTTAGGGTTAGGGTTAGGGTTAGGGTTAGGGTTAGGGTTAGGGTTAGGGTTAGGGTTAGGGTTAGGGTTAGGGTTAGGGTTAGGGTTAGGGTTAGGGTTAGGGTTAGGGTTAGGGTTAGGGTTAGGGTTAGGGTTAGGGTTAGGGTTAGGGTTAGGGTTAGGGTTAGGGTTAGGGTTAGGGTTAGGGTTAGGGTTAGGGTTAGGGTTAGGGTTAGGGTTAGGGTTAGGGTTAGGGTTAGGGTTAGGGTTAGGGTTAGGGTTAGGTTAGGGTTAGGGTTAGGGTTAGGGTTAGGGTTAGGGTTAGGGTTAGGGTTAGGGTTAGGGTTAGGGTTAGGGTTAGGGTTAGGGTTAGGGTTAGGGTTAGGGTTAGGGTTAGGGTTAGGGTTAGGGTTAGGGTTAGGGGTTAGGGTTAGGGTTAGGGTTAGGGTTAGGGTTAGGGTTAGGGTTAGGGTTAGGGTTAGGGTTAGGGTTAGGGTTAGGGTTAGGGTTAGGGTTAGGGTTAGGGTTAGGGTTAGGGTTAGGGTTAGGGTTAGGGTTAGGGTTAGGGTTAGGGTTAGGGTTAGGGTTAGGGTTAGGGTTAGGGTTAGGGTTAGGGTTAGGGTTAGGGTTAGGGTTAGGGTTAGGGTTAGGGTTAGGGTTAGGGTTAGGGTTAGGGTTAGGGTTAGGGTTAGGGTTAGGGTTAGGGTTAGGGTTAGGGTTAGGGTTAGGGTTAGGGTTAGGGTTAGGGTGGGTAGGGTTAGGGTTAGGGTTAGGGTTGGGTTAGGGTTAGGGTTAGGGTTAGGGTTAGGGTTAGGGTTAGGGTTAGGGTTAGGGTTAGGGTTAGGGGTTAGGGTTAGGGTTAGGGTTAGGGTTAGGGTTAGGGTTAGGGTTAGGGTTAGGGTTAGGGTTAGGGTTAGGGTTAGGGTTAGGGTTAGGGTTGGGTTAGGGTTAGGGTTAGGGTTAGGGTTAGGGGTTAGGGTTAGGGTTAGGGTTAGGGTTAGGGTTAGGGTTAGGGTTAGGGTTAGGGTTAGGGTTAGGGGTTAGGGTTAGGGTTAGGGTTAGGGTTAGGGTTAGGGTTAGGGTTAGGGTTAGGGTTAGGGTTAGGGTTAGGGTTAGGGTTAGGGTTAGGGTTAGGGTTAGGTTAGGGTTAGGGTTAGGGTTAGGGTTAGGGTTAGGGTTAGGGTTAGGGTTAGGGTTAGGGTTAGGGTTAGGGTTAGGGTTAGGGTTAGGGTAGGTTAGGGTTAGGGTTAGGGTTAGGGTTAGGGTTAGGGTTAGGGTTAGGGTTAGGGTAGGGTTAGGGTTAGGGTTAGGGTTAGGGGTTAGGGGTAGGGTTTGGGTTAGGGTTAGGGTTAGGGTTAGGGTTAGGGTTAGGGTTAGGGTTAGGGTTAGGGTTAGGGTTAGGGTTAGGGTTAGGGTTAGGGTTAGGGTTAGGGTTAGGGTTAGGGTTAGGGTTAGGGTTAGGGTTAGGGTTAGGGTTAGGGTTAGGGTTAGGGTTAGGGTTAGGGTTAGGGTTAGGGTTAGGGTTAGGGTTAGGGTTAGGGTTAGGGTTAGGGTTAGGGTTAGGGTTAGGGTTAGGGTTAGGGTTAGGGTTAGGGTTAGGGTTAGGGTTAGGGTTAGGGTTAGGGTTAGGGTTAGGGTTAGGGTTAGGGTTAGGGTTAGGGTTAGGGTTAGGGTTAGGGTTAGGGTTAGGGTTAGGGTTAGGGTTAGGGTTAGGGTTAGGGTTAGGGTTAGGGTTAGGGTTAGGGTTAGGGTTAGGGTTAGGGTTAGGGTTAGGGTTAGGGTTAGGGTTAGGGTTAGGGTTAGGGTTAGGGTTAGGGTTAGGGTTAGGGTTAGGGTTAGGGTTAGGGTTAGGGTTAGGGTTAGGGTTAGGGTTAGGGTTAGGGTTAGGGTTAGGGTTAGGGTTAGGGTTAGGGTTAGGGTTAGGGTTAGGGTTAGGGTTAGGGTTAGGGTTAGGGTTAGGGTTAGGGTTAGGGTTAGGGTTAGGGTTAGGGTTAGGGTTAGGGTTAGGGTTAGGGTTAGGGTTAGGGTTAGGGTTAGGGTTAGGGTTAGGGTTAGGGTTAGGGTTAGGGTTAGGGTTAGGGTTAGGGTTAGGGTTAGGGTTAGGGTTAGGGTTAGGGTTAGGGTTAGGGTTAGGGTTAGGGTTAGGGTTAGGGTTAGGGTTAGGGTTAGGGTTAGGGTTAGGGTTAGGGTTAGGGTTAGGGTTAGGGTTAGGGTTAGGGTTAGGGTTAGGGTTAGGGTTAGGGTTAGGGTTAGGGTTAGGGTTAGGGTTAGGGTTAGGGTTAGGGTTAGGGTTAGGGTTAGGGTTAGGGTTAGGGTTAGGGTTAGGGTTAGGGTTAGGGTTAGGGTTAGGGTTAGGGTTAGGGTTAGGGTTAGGGTTAGGGTTAGGGTTAGGGTTAGGGTTAGGGTTAGGGTTAGGGTTAGGGTTAGGGTTAGGGTTAGGGTTAGGGTTAGGGTTAGGGTTAGGGTTAGGGTTAGGGTTAGGGTTAGGGTTAGGGTTAGGGTTAGGGTTAGGGTTAGGGTTAGGGTTAGGGTTAGGGTTAGGGTTAGGGTTAGGGTTAGGGTTAGGGTTAGGGTTAGGGTTAGGGTTAGGGTTAGGGTTAGGGTTAGGGTTAGGGTTAGGGTTAGGGTTAGGGTTAGGGTTAGGGTTAGGGTTAGGGTTAGGGTTAGGGTTAGGGTTAGGGTTAGGGTTAGGGTTAGGGTTAGGGTTAGGGTTAGGGTTAGGGTTAGGGTTAGGGTTAGGGTTAGGGTTAGGGTTAGGGTTAGGGTTAGGGTTAGGGTTAGGGTTAGGGTTAGGGTTAGGGTTAGGGTTAGGGTTAGGGTTAGGGTTAGGGTTAGGGTTAGGGTTAGGGTTAGGGTTAGGGTTAGGGTTAGGGTTAGGGTTAGGGTTAGGGTTAGGGTTAGGGTTAGGGTTAGGGTTAGGGTTAGGGTTAGGGTTAGGGTTAGGGTTAGGGTTAGGGTTAGGGTTAGGGTTAGGGTTAGGGTTAGGGTTAGGGTTAGGGTTAGGGTTAGGGTTAGGGTTAGGGTTAGGGTTAGGGTTAGGGTTAGGGTTAGGGTTAGGGTTAGGGTTAGGGTTAGGGTTAGGGTTAGGGTTAGGGTTAGGGTTAGGGTTAGGGTTAGGGTTAGGGTTAGGGTTAGGGTTAGGGTTAGGGTTAGGGTTAGGGTTAGGGTTAGGGTTAGGGTTAGGGTTAGGGTTAGGGTTAGGGTTAGGGTTAGGGTTAGGGTTAGGGTTAGGGTTAGGGTTAGGGTTAGGGTTAGGGTTAGGGTTAGGGTTAGGGTTAGGGTTAGGGTTAGGGTTAGGGTTAGGGTTAGGGTTAGGGTTAGGGTTAGGGTTAGGGTTAGGGTTAGGGTTAGGGTTAGGGTTAGGGTTAGGGTTAGGGTTAGGGTTAGGGTTAGGGTTAGGGTTAGGGTTAGGGTTAGGGTTAGGGTTAGGGTTAGGGTTAGGGTTAGGGTTAGGGTTAGGGTTAGGGTTAGGGTTAGGGTTAGGGTTAGGGTTAGGGTTAGGGTTAGGGTTAGGGTTAGGGTTAGGGTTAGGGTTAGGGTTAGGGTTAGGGTTAGGGTTAGGGTTAGGGTTAGGGTTAGGGTTAGGGTTAGGGTTAGGGTTAGGGTTAGGGTTAGGGTTAGGGTTAGGGTTAGGGTTAGGGTTAGGGTTAGGGTTAGGGTTAGGGTTAGGGTTAGGGTTAGGGTTAGGGTTAGGGTTAGGGTTAGGGTTAGGGTTAGGGTTAGGGTTAGGGTTAGGGTTAGGGTTAGGGTTAGGGTTAGGGTTAGGGTTAGGGTTAGGGTTAGGGTTAGGGTTAGGGTTAGGGTTAGGGTTAGGGTTAGGGTTAGGGTTAGGGTTAGGGTTAGGGTTAGGGTTAGGGTTAGGGTTAGGGTTAGGGTTAGGGTTAGGGTTAGGGTTAGGGTTAGGGTTAGGGTTAGGGTTAGGGTTAGGGTTAGGGTTAGGGTTAGGGTTAGGGTTAGGGTTAGGGTTAGGGTTAGGGTTAGGGTTAGGGTTAGGGTTAGGGTTAGGGTTAGGGTTAGGGTTAGGGTTAGGGTTAGGGTTAGGGTTAGGGTTAGGGTTAGGGTTAGGGTTAGGGTTAGGGTTAGGGTTAGGGTTAGGGTTAGGGTTAGGGTTAGGGTTAGGGTTAGGGTTAGGGTTAGGGTTAGGGTTAGGGTTAGGGTTAGGGTTAGGGTTAGGGTTAGGGTTAGGGTTAGGGTTAGGGTTAGGGTTAGGGTTAGGGTTAGGGTTAGGGTTAGGGTTAGGGTTAGGGTTAGGGTTAGGGTTAGGGTTAGGGTTAGGGTTAGGGTTAGGGTTAGGGTTAGGGTTAGGGTTAGGGTTAGGGTTAGGGTTAGGGTTAGGGTTAGGGTTAGGGTTAGGGTTAGGGTTAGGGTTAGGGTTAGGGTTAGGGTTAGGGTTAGGGTTAGGGTTAGGGTTAGGGTTAGGGTTAGGGTTAGGGTTAGGGTTAGGGTTAGGGTTAGGGTTAGGGTTAGGGTTAGGGTTAGGGTTAGGGTTAGGGTTAGGGTTAGGGTTAGGGTTAGGGTTAGGGTTAGGGTTAGGGTTAGGGTTGGGTTAGGGTTAGGGTTAGGGTTAGGGTTAGGGTTAGGGTTAGGGTTAGGGTTAGGGTTAGGGTTAGGGTTAGGGTTAGGGTTAGGGTTAGGGTTAGGGTTAGGGTTAGGGTTAGGGTTAGGGTTAGGGTTAGGGTTAGGGTTAGGGTTAGGGTTAGGGTTAGGGTTAGGGTTAGGGTTAGGGTTAGGGTTAGGGTTAGGGTTAGGGTTAGGGTTAGGGTTAGGGTTAGGGTTAGGGTTAGGGTTAGGGTTAGGGTTAGGGTTAGGGTTAGGGTTAGGGTTAGGGTTAGGGTTAGGGTTAGGGTTAGGGTTAGGGTTAGGGTTAGGGTTAGGGTTAGGGTTAGGGTTAGGGTTAGGGTTAGGGTTAGGGTTAGGGTTAGGGTTAGGGTTAGGGTTAGGGTTAGGGTTAGGGTTAGGGTTAGGGTTAGGGTTAGGGTTAGGGTTAGGGTTAGGGTTAGGGTTAGGGTTAGGGTTAGGGTTAGGGTTAGGGTTAGGGTTAGGGTTAGGGTTAGGGTTAGGGTTAGGGTTAGGGTTAGGGTTAGGGTTAGGGTTAGGGTTAGGGTTAGGGTTAGGGTTAGGGTTAGGGTTAGGGTTAGGGTTAGGGTTAGGGTTAGGGTTAGGGTTAGGGTTAGGGTTAGGGTTAGGGTTAGGGTTAGGGTTAGGGTTAGGGTTAGGGTTAGGGTTAGGGTTAGGGTTAGGGTTAGGGTTAGGGTTAGGGTTAGGGTTAGGGTTAGGGTTAGGGTTAGGGTTAGGGTTAGGGTTAGGGTTAGGGTTAGGGTTAGGGTTAGGGTTAGGGTTAGGGTTAGGGTTAGGGTTAGGGTTAGGGTTAGGGTTAGGGTTAGGGTTAGGGTTAGGGTTAGGGT
Source organism: Bimastos eiseni (assembly GCA_959347315.1). NCBI lineage: Eukaryota > Metazoa > Annelida > Clitellata > Crassiclitellata > Lumbricidae > Bimastos > Bimastos eiseni. The sequence goes on from OY365818.1 coordinate 190,431, forward strand.
TAGGGTTAGGGTTAGGGTTAGGGTTAGGGTTAGGGTTAGGGTTAGGGTTAGGGTTAGGGTTAGGGTTAGGGTTAGGGTTAGGGTTAGGGTTAGGGTTAGGGTTAGGGTTAGGGTTAGGGTTAGGGTTAGGGTTAGGGTTAGGGTTAGGGTTAGGGTTAGGGTTAGGGTTAGGGTTAGGGTTAGGGTTAGGGTTAGGGTTAGGGTTAGGGTTAGGGTTAGGGTTAGGGTTAGGGTTAGGGTTAGGGTTAGGGTTAGGGTTAGGGTTAGGGTTAGGGTTAGGGTTAGGGTTAGGGTTAGGGTTAGGGTTAGGGTTAGGGTTAGGGTTAGGGTTAGGGTTAGGGTTAGGGTTAGGGTTAGGGTTAGGGTTAGGGTTAGGGTTAGGGTTAGGGTTAGGGTTAGGGTTAGGGTTAGGGTTAGGGTTAGGGTTAGGGTTAGGGTTAGGGTTAGGGTTAGGGTTAGGGTTAGGGTTAGGGTTAGGGTTAGGGTTAGGGTTAGGGTTAGGGTTAGGGTTAGGGTTAGGGTTAGGGTTAGGGTTAGGGTTAGGGTTAGGGTTAGGGTTAGGGTTAGGGTTAGGGTTAGGGTTAGGGTTAGGGTTAGGGTTAGGGTTAGGGTTAGGGTTAGGGTTAGGGTTAGGGTTAGGGTTAGGGTTAGGGTTAGGGTTAGGGTTAGGGTTAGGGTTAGGGTTAGGGTTAGGGTTAGGGTTAGGGTTAGGGTTAGGGTTAGGGTTAGGGTTAGGGTTAGGGTTAGGGTTAGGGTTAGGGTTAGGGTTAGGGTTAGGGTTAGGGTTAGGGTTAGGGTTAGGGTTAGGGTTAGGGTTAGGGTTAGGGTTAGGGTTAGGGTTAGGGTTAGGGTTAGGGTTAGGGTTAGGGTTAGGGTTAGGGTTAGGGTTAGGGTTAGGGTTAGGGTTAGGGTTAGGGTTAGGGTTAGGGTTAGGGTTAGGGTTAGGGTTAGGGTTAGGGTTAGGGTTAGGGTTAGGGTTAGGGTTAGGGTTAGGGTTAGGGTTAGGGTTAGGGTTAGGGTTAGGGTTAGGGTTAGGGTTAGGGTTAGGGTTAGGGTTAGGGTTAGGGTTAGGGTTAGGGTTAGGGTTAGGGTTAGGGTTAGGGTTAGGGTTAGGGTTAGGGTTAGGGTTAGGGTTAGGGTTAGGGTTAGGGTTAGGGTTAGGGTTAGGGTTAGGGTTAGGGTTAGGGTTAGGGTTAGGGTTAGGGTTAGGGTTAGGGTTAGGGTTAGGGTTAGGGTTAGGGTTAGGGTTAGGGTTAGGGTTAGGGTTAGGGTTAGGGTTAGGGTTAGGGTTAGGGTTAGGGTTAGGGTTAGGGTTAGGGTTAGGGTTAGGGTTAGGGTTAGGGTTAGGGTTAGGGTTAGGGTTAGGGTTAGGGTTAGGGTTAGGGTTAGGGTTAGGGTTAGGGTTAGGGTTAGGGTTAGGGTTAGGGTTAGGGTTAGGGTTAGGGTTAGGGTTAGGGTTAGGGTTAGGGTTAGGGTTAGGGTTAGGGTTAGGGTTAGGGTTAGGGTTAGGGTTAGGGTTAGGGTTAGGGTTAGGGTTAGGGTTAGGGTTAGGGTTAGGGTTAGGGTTAGGGTTAGGGTTAGGGTTAGGGTTAGGGTTAGGGTTAGGGTTAGGGTTAGGGTTAGGGTTAGGGTTAGGGTTAGGGTTAGGGTTA
>OY365818.1:192282-233119 GCA_959347315.1 Bimastos eiseni
CAATTCAGATCCTTCGCTCCTTCGTCTCTTTAAAGGTCACAGATGCAGTTCTAATTAGATGCGACGCATTCTGTGTATGTATAATATATTTCAATGTGAACTTACATAAATGCATGTATATATATATATATATATATATATGCACACACTTCGTCTCTACTTCCTCCGCCTACATGTACTCAATTTTTACTGGAACATTCTGCTCGTTATGTCCGCAGATGACCTTGTCTAAACTCAAAGGTCATATAGATCTTGATGACCTTGTCTAAACTCAAGGGTCATATAGATCTTGCAATCGTTGACAACATCAATTAATTCATGACGTTGCATCCTCGGTGATTACAAATGTATATGACGTCATGCCGGTGTGCTGGCCTATAATAGGACGTAGCTGAAAGTCATCTTCTGGGGATCATTTAGTATTGATGAGACGGTCAAGTGATGAAAAAGAATGATCCCTCTGCTGATAGACTGGTCCATGACTTCAGATCGATTCTAGCGACAGTCCTTATTGCATATTCAGCCAATCAAACCTTCTGAAACGAAGCCACAATCATTCGGTTTATGTTGCAGCAGTCGCTGCTGTTGCTGATGTTGCAGCTGTTGTTATTGTTGTTGTTGATATGATGCAACCTCGCACCAAGTGACATCTCAGTGAGTATGTTCGACTGGCGCTTATTTTTCGCCAGTTTGAATTGCCAATTGTCATACATACGCTCATATATAAATGCATACATTCATGCATACAAATTACATACCTACATAAAATACAACAGATACAAGCAGGCATACATACCTACTTACATACATACTTACATAAAAACATACATACATACATACCTACATACATACGCATATATGCCGACTACGACGTCGATGCCACTGACGTCGTAAATGATGATGACGCCGGCGACGACGATGACGATGATTGTGACAAATAACAGATCGTCGCAGAACTTGTTTGCCTTCTTCGTTTGAGTCCCGTGATCATAGTGGCATTTCGTGTCTTCTTTCGTTTGAGACTTCTCTTACGGATCTTCTCGATTCTTTGCGTCTACTTTACAGAGATTTTTAGTATTATTTCTATGAGATAATTCTATAGATTAAAGATGCATTTACAACATTTATGGGACTAAAATTCTCGTAGTTTATCAATTTTTCGACAACATACATTAAATTTGGTCTGTATTATATAGATTTGTATTATATAGATTTGTGTTATATAGATTTGTATTATATAGATTTGTGTTATATAGATTTGTATTATATAGATTTGTATTAAAAGAGATTTGTGTTATATAGATTTGTATTATATAGATTTGTGTTATATAGATTTGTATTATATAGATTTGTATTATATAGATTTGTATTATATGGATTTTTATTATATAGATTTGTATTATATAGATTATTATTATATAGATTTGTATTATATAGGTTGTTATTATATAGATGTGTATTATATAGATTTGTGTTATATAGATTTGTATTATATAGATTTTTGTTATATAGATTTGTATTATATAGATTGTTATTATATAGATTTGTGTTATATAGATTTGTGTTATATAGATTTGTATTATATAGGTTGTTATTATGCAGATTTGTGTTATATAGATTTGTGTTATATAGATTGTTATTATATAGATTTGTGTTATATAGATTTGTGTTATATAGATTTGTATTATATAGATTTGTATTATATAGATTGTTATTATATAGATTTGTGTTATATAGATTTGTGTTATATAGATTTGTATTATATAGGTTGTTATTATATAGATTTGTGTTAAATAGATGTGTGTTATATAGATTTGTGTTATATAGATTTGTGTTATATAGATTTGTATTATATAGATTGTTATTATATAGATTTGTGTGATATAGATTTGTGTTATATAGATTGTTATTATATAGATTTGTGTTATATAGATTTATGTTATATAGATTTGTATTATATAGATTGTTATTATATAGATTTGTGTTATATAGATTTGTATTATATAGATTGTTATTATATAGATTTGTGTTATATAGATTTGTATTATATAGATTGTTATGATATAGATTTGTATTATATTGATTGTTATTATATAGATTGGTATTATATAGATTATTATATAGATTTGTGTTATATAGATTTGTATTATATAGATTGTTATTACATAGATTTGTGTATGTGGGTATTTATTTATGTATTCATTTACGTATGTAATGCAGTGTAATCGAGCATTTATATAGCACCCCTTCAAGATATCTCTCAGAGGCGCTCTCGGTGCTGGCATAAAGGTTGCTCAATGTCACAGTGAACTATAAAAAGATACCTGTTAGCAAAACTATGCACAGTAAGCTCAAAAAGAGTCATCAGTGGTGGGCCCACGCACAAACGCGGAACCAACCAGCGGATTCCCGACGACAGTTGACAGATGGTATGGATGTTCAGAGTCTCTGGGCCAAGTTGCGTGGATGAGGGGAGTAACAACAACTGTCAGCGCCGCCGATTGCAGACACGGTACGATGTCGACGAGTAATCCCTCAATGGTAACGCACGTCCGAATATTCGTCGAGGTACAAGGACACAGAAAAGACATTCGTCGTGTGTTGGTCGGTAGAGTGAATAGTCACCCGTGACTATCGGTCGAGGTCACTCCAATCACCGAGACGAGACCTCTCGGCCTGCACGGCTCAGCCTCGACCGCGTTCATCAGAAGAGAAGGTCCGATGCAGTCACGTGGCCTTGACAACTTGCGAACCAAAGTACTTCTTATACGTACAAAATTCTTTGCAAAGCTGACGAATAAAGTTTGTAGGCAAAGCTAGCATTAGAAAACTCTCAGATGTTCGAAGATATTGAGTAAATTCTGCATTTACATATAGATGTGAATAATTATTAAAATGACGCAGCAGATGATCCATCTACCAACATGGACTGATGACATGTGCAGAAGTATGCATGTATGCGTGTGTATATGCGTCCATGTCTTTATGTTTTTGTGAATGGATCTATGGATTCGTGGCTGCGAGTCGTTGAGTGTCAATTTCCGCATCTTCTCTACACGGTCTTAGCTTCCTTCATCGAATTAAAAAAAGATTCAGATCACGACCAACGTTTCTGCTACGTCTCTCTTCCTCAGTATATTCATACCTCCTCTTCCTCCTCCTCCTCCTCTTCCTCCTCTTCCTCTTCCTCCTCTTCTTCATCCTACTCTTCATCCTTTTAATTCATTCACCTCTTCCAAATCAATCTCCCTCACGTCTTCCTATTTTCCTCACATCCTCTCATTCTTCCACGTAATCCTTCTCCTTTAAATTCTTTTTCTAATTCTCCTTCTCCCTCTAATTCACCTTCTAATTCTAGTTCCTCTTCTAAGTCTCATTCTCCATCTAATTCTCCTTCTTTTACTAACTCTCCTTCTTCTAATTCTCTTTCTTCTCATTGTCTTCATGATCCTCCTTATTCCTCAGATTCTTCCAATACTTTCTTCTTCTCCTCATTCTCCTCCTTCACCTCCATCTCCATCTCCATCTCCTCATTCTCCTCCTATTCCTTATCCTGTTTCTTTTCCTTCTCGTCTGGCTGAGCCTCTCTTCCACCATCCACTGATCACTTTGATTTATATGACGACTGGGATTTTATGTCAACAGCGGACCCAGAATTTCTCAACTAGTTCATCGGTTAAGACTCTAAACAATTCATAACTGCAGCCTTCCTCCTTCCTCTTCTGCTCCTCCTCCGCTTTCTCCTCCTCCTATTTCTGCTGTTACTCTTCCTCCTCCTCTTCTTGTTTCTGCTCTTACTCTTCCTCCTCTTCCTTGTCTTCCTATTTCTGCTGTTACTCTTCCTCCTCCTCTTCTTGTTTCTGCTCTTACTCTTCCTCCTCTTCCTTGTCTTCCTATTTCTGCTTTTACTCTTCCTCCTCCTCTTCCAGTTTCTGCTCTTACTCTTCCTCCTCTTCCTTGTCTTCCTATTTCTGCTTTTACTCTTCCTCCTTCTCTTCCTATTTCTGCTCTTAATCTTCCTCCTCCTCTTCTTCCTATTTCTGCTCTTAATCTTCCTCCTCCTCTTCTTCCTATTTCTGCTCTTACTCTTCCTGCTCCTTCTCTTCCTATTTCTGATCTTACTCTTCCTCCTCTCTACTGTTCATTTCTTCCGCATCGCTTGTCTTTCTGCCACACTCATTTCTTTACATCGGAAATTGTAGCCTCCGACCTTCATCACGATTTTCGTCGTCCGTGTCATCATCATCATCATCTTCATCATCATCATCTTCATCGTCCTCATCCTCATAAGTAGCAACTGCAACAATTAGGACAGTGTCATCATCATCATCGTCGTTGCCGTCTTGGACATCGTTATCCAGGCTCGCTCGCTCGCTCTCTCTCTCTCTCTCTCTCCGTGTCTCTAGCTCGCTCGCTCGCTCTCTTCTCTGTATTATTGACATAAATTTTTTAAATATTCAGAGATTTTATTAATATTATCATCATTATTATTATTAATTTTTATTAATTTTATTATTTTTATTACTATTTTTAATTTTTATTGCTATTTTTAATTTTATTATTATTATTATTTTAAAAAATATTTTTATTATTTTTATTATCATTCTTGTTATTATTTTTAATTATTTTTAATTTTTATTATTATTATTTTTAATATTTATATTTATTTTTATTATTTTTAATGATTTTTATTATTTTTATTCATTTTTATTGCTCTAATTATTTTTATTATTAAATTTTAACATTTTTATTCATTATAATTATTATTTTTATAATTATTAATCATAAGTTCAAAAGAATGGAAATTTAGTGTTGGCACAGCTCCCCTGCCTAATGGTGTGGTCGCCGCCGCCATTCTAGGGTTAGACCATGTGCATTCGGGGATAAAAATAGCGCCAAAGAATTCAGGTGTCGTTTCTGGTTCAAAGGTCGAATCAGAACACTCACTAACCCCGCTAATATACGATGGCCTAAGGTCATTGAGGTAAGCACAGTACAAAGATTGCCTGCGCTGGAAGAACAATGGCTGATTGGCAGGCGGTTGACAGGTGATGCATACTGATAAGGCGCCAGATGCTCAGTGCAAAGTGCAGCCTCGTGCACGATAACAAGGGTTGATTGACAGGATGTGTACAGTACAAAGGTCAAGTGTGCACTCACAACAATGGATGATTGACAGGTTGGCGGGGCTAGAGTTCCGCATAGACAATGAATGACGTCATAGGCAGTCACGTGACAGGCCAAAGTACCAATATCCATGAACGAGTACTATCACCACTACTATGACGGTCGTCGTCCTATACACTGACAACGAACGACGATCCCGAATGCTAACAGCTCCCTTCCTCTCCATCCTCCTCCTCCTACTACTCCTCTTGCTACTCCTTCTATTCCTACTTCTTCTTCTCTTCTTCTTCTCTTCCCCTCCTTCTTCTTCTCTTCATCTTCTTCTCCTCTTCCTCTGTCTGCCTGCCTGCCTGTCTGTCTGTCTATCGCACTCTATCCAACCATCGAATATTCGATCCATCTTCATCTGATACCGTTTACAGATCTGTTAGTATTGATGAGATCATTTCGTCCCAGCCATTCATCCTTCGTGAATTGATTTCTTCAAAATATCTCTATAATTATTGTCCTTAATTTCTTCGTTTCTTCGTTTCCAAATCTCTTTTCATCGTTTTCTTTGTTAATCCATCTCGCATCTAAGTCGTATTGGAGCAGCCTTTTCAAATGATCGCTTGTTATTAATTGGGTTTCTACAAGATTCTAGTTTCTAACCATCGTATTGGGATTCTTGTATGTGAAGCTTTTGTTAATTTAACACGTAAGTAAGTGAGTCGGTTTTGAGATGACATTTTTTTATGTACATGACGCTATCGTCTGTTTAAGACAATGAAATTGCAGCAGACAGGTGGCATTGAGCATAAAATATGTGGCCTTGGGCATGAGACAGGTGGCATTGGGCATCTAACAGGTGGCATTGGCTGAGATGCCACCTGTCGATGCAAACACGCTTCTGCATATTTAATCGCAACTACCGTTCCTCTTTCTCCATCGCATAATTGCGTCGAGCCCTTTTGCTGGTCGCAGCAGCAGCAGCGTAGTCGTAGTTGCATCCTTCAGAAGCCAAATGGGAGGAGGACGAGGAAGAAGAGAATAAGGAAGAGGAGATAGAGGAGAAAGAAAAGGAGCCGCAGCAACAGTAGCGTCAGACTCGTTTTGTAATCCGACTGCCGCCGCCTTAGTATCTTCTGTCGTCTGCCATGACACACACTTGTCATAGTGGGCATTGGAAGACACGTCAGCGTCGAAATAAATTATGGTCACCACATCCTGGACCCCAACCTCATTCCATCCCACTTCCCCCAAGCTCCAACCTCACCCCACCCGATTCCATCTCATGCCCCAACCGCGTCCCACCTCACCAAAGATCCAATCTCACTCCACCCCAGCCCTCACCCAAGTTCCACGCTCACCCCACAACATCTTCAGCCCTAACTGCGCCTCCGATGCCCTCGGTAGCTCACCATCGCCTAGCCATTTTCAACATTTGTTCATCCTGTAAGTGATCTCGAAGCCTTTTAATCGCAGAAAGTGGTCAGCCAGAGAGTGATCAGCCAGAGAGTGCTCAGCCAGAGAGTGATCAGCCAGAGAGTGATCAGCCAGAGAGTGATCAGCCAGAGAGTGGTCAGCCAGAGAGTGGTCAGCCAATGTGGTTATTGTACTTGGTCGATCAGTAAAAAAAATGCCTTATTGGACGAATTGCAATTTCTTCACAGCAAAGAAATGTCAGGCTTTACAGGAAGAATGTTCTTCAATAATCATTTAAATATTTCACTGAAATATATTCATCATTTCAAAAATTACAGCCCTATAAAATAGTTAATATGCTCATAATAATGTGTAATTGTACATGGTGTGTGTGTGTGAGTGTGTGTGTGTGTGTGTGTGTGTGTTTTGTTTGTAAATATTTAACCGTTGACTGTTGGAACCCGTAAAGAAACAATTCTGTCACAAATCAACATCATTCATTCAATGTCTTTGGAAGACGAATGGGTCTTCAGTGTTGCAGGTGCGTTTGACTGTCAGTGGTTTTCATCATTAATTACGCTGTCTGTAGTCTAATTGATCGTTTGGATGTTGTTGGCAGCTAAGCTGGACAGCGTCAAGACGTATATGATGTTACGTCGGGTTCCACTAAGGCTTCAGGATCGAGTCATCAAATGGTTCGACTATCTATGGATGACAAAGAAATCTTCGGACGAGGAGAAGACTCTGAGTCTGCTGCCCAACAAACTCAAGGCTGAAATCGCTCTCCATGTCCACCTAGACACACTCAAACGCGTCGAGATATTCCAGAACACGGAAGCTGGCTTCCTCTGCGAACTCGTTCTTCGCCTCCGACCAGTTCTCTTCTCACCTGGTGATTACATTTGCCGCAAAGGTAAACGCCACACGCCACACATATGCACACACACACACACAGCAACACACACAGCCACACACACACACAGCCCCACACACAGCAACACACATACACACACAGCAACACACACACACACAGCAACACACATACACACAGCCCCACACATACACACACAGCCCCACACATACACACACAGCAACACACACACACAGCAACACACACAGCAACACACACAGCAACACACACACACAGCCACACACACAGCAACACACACACAGCCACACACACACAGCCACACACATACACACACAGCAACACACACACAGCCACACACATACACACACAGCAACACACACACACACACACAGCCACACGCACACACACACACACACAGCCACACGCACACACACACAGCAACACACGCAGCAACACACACACACAGCCACACACACACAGCAACACACACACACACAGCCACACACACACAGCCACACACATACACATACAGCAACACACACACACAGCAACACACACACAGCCACACACACACAGCAACACACACACACACAGCCACACACACAGCCACACACATACACACACAGCAACACACACACACACACAGCCACACACACAGCAACACACACACAGCCACACACATACACACACAGCAACACACACACACACAGCCACACACATACACACACAGCAACACACACACACACACACAGCCACACGCACACACACACACACACAGCCACACGCACACACACACAGCAACACACGCAGCAACACACACACACAGCCACACACACACAGCAACACACACACACACAGCCACACACACACAGCCACACACATACACATACAGCAACACACACACACAGCAACACACACACACAGCCACACACACACAGCAACACACACACACAGCCACACACATACACACACAGCCACACACATACACACACAGCAACACACACACAGCCACACACATACACACACAGCCACACACATACACACACAGCAACACACACACACAGCCACACACACAGCAACACACACACACAGCCACACACACACAGCCACACACATACACACACAGCAACACACACACACAGCCACACAACACACACACAGCAACACACACAGCCACACACATACACACACAACAACACACACAGCCACTCAACACACACACAGCCACACACACACAGAAACACACACACACAGCCACACACATACACACACAGCAACACACACAGCCACACAACACACACACAGCCACACACACACACAGCCACACACACACAGCAACACACACACACGGCAACACACACACAGCAACACACACACACAGCCACACACACACAGCAACACACACACACGGCAACACACACACAGCAACACACACACACAGCCACACACACACAGAAACACACACACAGAGCCACACACATACACACACAGCAACACACACACACACAGCCACACACACACAGCAACACACACACACAGCAACACACACACACAGCAACACACACACACACAGCCACACACACACAGCAACACACACATACTTATTAACATAAATTGTTACATATTATGACAATCTGCGCTTGATGAACGGATGTTGTCAGGTGATCGAAGTCAGATCGTTTGGTGAATATTGCGTAGGTTGAACTTGAGCGATGATGTGATCATCGCCGACGACGATGAAAAAGTCGGTCTTTTGTTGTTGTTCAGGATATCATTCACAGGAAGACGAAGAATATGAAGTCATTTTGAATGAAATTCTGTTAACTTCTGAATCGCAAACATAAATAAGACGAATGAGTACAGTAGGACGGACGGCGTCTTTTTGCTGCATCCACTCTCTTGTATTTCCAGGTCCCGTATATATAGCAGCTGCTTCATCTGACACAACTGACCATCCTTTAGTCTATTAGCCATCCATTGGCCATTGCACATCTGTGTCTAATGAAAGAGAGGGAGGTGCTAACAATCTTAGAGCTGCTGTTAGTGATCTTGATCGCGGTGTTGGTGGTGGTGATGATGGTCGTGGATGTGGTGTGGCCAGGATCTAGAAATTGCGGTTTCTCTTTTAAATTTTCCAGGAACATTGAAACAAAAGTCTAATCTTATGACACGGAGCGCAAAACCTGTAAAATCTCCGTTTCTTTAACTTTTATTTAATTGTATTCTGCAGCTTATCTGTTTCAAAATTTAAAATACATTTTCCAACTAAAGTCGAGGTATAAGCGCTTCAATGTAGAGAAAAGATGGGACATGGTAGCGCAGCGGTATGTTCTGTGCCTAGCAGCCAAAGGGTCGCAGGTTCGAACCCACCTCAAGTCACCTCGTATCGACCTTGGACAAGTGTCTCGCCCATAATTAATTGTCTGCGAGGAAGGCAACGGGAAGCCGCCTCACTCACCTCATCCAATGGACATGCCTGCTTCTCAGAGAACTCGTCATCGCAGTAAAGACAGCGAGAGATTAAATATGATCTGACTGGTTTCTGAACGTTGATTTAGAATTGCATGGCTAGCAACACGTAACTTGTGATAGTAGTGGTTATAGCACGTAAATAAGGGTAGACGGATTCCGATCCTGATGTCTATGCTTCTGATTCGCCTGTCATGGTTTCTCTGTCGATCTTACTCGTGCTGGCCCTGATGTTTCTTGTGCTGGTCCTGCTGTTACTTGTGCTGGTCCTGCTGTTACTTGTCCTGGTCCTGCTGTTACTTGTGCTGGTCCTGCTGTTACTTGTCCTGGTCCTGCTGTTACTTGTCCTGGTCCTGCTGTTACTTGTCCTGGTCCTGCTGTTACTTGTGCTGCTGTTACTTGTACTGGTCCTGCTGTTACTTGTGCTGGTCCTGCTGTTACTTGTTCTGGTCCTGCTGTTACTTGTGCTGGTCCTGCTGTTACTTGTGCTGGTCCTGCTGTTACTTGTGCTGCTGTTACTTGTACTGGTCCTGCTGTTACTTGTGCTGGTGCTGCTTGGTCTTCGGCGTTGGTGCTACTGGCAGCACTTGTGCGGTTACTGCTGCTGGTGTTCGTGCTGGTGCATTGGTACTAAGGCTGCTGCTGGTGATGCTTCTTCTGGTGCTGCCATTGTTTATGCTTGTGCTGGTGATAACGACAGCTCCACTCGTAGCGCAGCTGAGAGACACTCTGAGACGCTGTGCAAATCCTCATCCATACGCATAGATGTAATAGATATATGCTGCTACTGCTACTGATGCTGCGGCTACTGATGCTGAGGAGCGTTGCATGGACGTCTTCCACGCTGCGGAGGCAGTTGCCAAGGTCACGTTGATCGGCGCAATGGAATGCCAATAAAATAAATGTGTTTTTTCTATGTTAACACTGGTCGTGCATATCGTTGCACGTCGACTAACAACGCCTTCAGATCCTCCACTCGACCCATGGGAACCCAGTGACCCTTCCCTCATTCGACCCACGGGAACTCAGTGACCCTTTCCCATTCGATCCACGGGAACCCAGTGACCCTTCCACAATTCGACCCACGGGAACCCAGTGACCCTTCACCATTCGACCCACGGGAACCCAATGACGCTTCCCCACATTCGACCCACGGGGAACCCAGTGACCCTCCCCTCCATTCGTCCCACGTGAACCCAGTGACCCTTCCCTCCATTCAACCCACGGGAAACTGACCCTTCCCCCACTTCTATAACGCCACTCAAAATCCTAGCGCAGGGCACCAGCTTATTCACGAGCGTTGTGCTGAATCAGAGCATTGGGTAATGGAGAAATCATGGTCGGGTTACCAGATTGGCTGTTGAGGAGGGTGTCGTTCAAGGCGACGTTGAGACAATGGTGTCATTGTATGAGTCAAGTGACTTCGTACAGAAATTATGAAGAAGAAGCTTCATTAAGGTACAAAAGTTGCAGGGAAACAAAAAAAATTAGGCGCCTTCAGATGGACGTCATTATGGGTCATTTTCTGTGCTACTTCTTAAGATAGCCATTCCAATTTCTTGGGAAAACAGTTAATATCGAAAAGGCTTCAAGACTTCGCGGACTATAAGAAAATCCGCTCATATTTGTCTATATCTTGCGTGGCAATTCCATTATAATTACATTATAATTACATTATAAGCACAAGCAATGATCACAACAAGTTGCTCTGCAAAACTATGTCGCAATTTGAGCTGGTATCTCACACCGGTCTGCTTTGACTTCAGAAATAGATTTTGTGCGTAAAAACATCGACTCAAAGCCATACTTCGTCTAAGTCACGAAGACGTTGCTACTTTATTGGGATTGATAAATTAAATTCATTACTTGTTTGATCGATCGATTGATTGATTGATAGATTGAAGATGATGGCCACCCACTGATTTCGACTAGTTTCGTGTTTCATTTTCTTCTGTGGCTGCGTCAAATTGCAGGTGACATCCTAGGTGTGGTTTTCTTGGCACAGGTGAGGTGGGCAAAGAGATGTACATCGTCAACAGAGGTCGACTGCAGGTCGTTAATGACAACGGGAAGACGGTTCTAGCGACGCTTCGTCCTGGCAGCTACTTCGGTGAGATCAGCATCCTAAACATGGGCAACGCGGGCAACAGACGGACCGCATCCGTTCGGTCTGTCGGTTACTCTGACCTATTCTGCCTCTCGAAGAACGATCTGTGGGAGGTTCTTAAGGACTATCCGACGGCGAGAGTTCGCCTCGAAGCCATCGCAGTAAAGAGACTCGAGAGATACAAGAAAACTCCCATCGAACAAGACACATCCAAAGGCCAGTTGCATCTCTTTGTCTCATTATAAGATTTACGATATTATTACACAATATAGGGGCTTACATACATACACACACGCACAAACACACACGTTTTGTTTCCCGGATTTGTCTGTTTCTTTCTTCAAGTCTATTGCTGTCGTTTCGGACCGACTCATGACAGCCCACCAGCCGACCTTGTGGGTGGTTGATTGCTCGATGTGCTGTTAATCGTTCTGTCTGTATGGTCGTCTGTGTGTCCTGTTTTAGGTCTGCCTAGAAGTAAAAGTACACCTGGTCTGTTGGAGTCCTCTGGGAAAGTATCGCTCGAAGCGATGCGAATTGCCAACCGAATCGTTGAATCTTGCGGTCCGTCTCATCCGCCGTCGACCCCCTCTCCAACGTCCAATGCTTCCCCTCATGACCCGTCGTCGACCCTCACCAAATATCCCTCGGCCACTTCAAGTAGGTACAGCACAGGTGGAGGAGAATGCAGTAGCAACGGTGGTGGTGGAGGTCATTCTATGGCCCCACCCTCGGTGACCTTTGACCGTACGTTGACCCCATCCGGCTCACCAATGGAGGTCAGTTGCAGAAGAGACGACATTCACTCGCCAGGTGACAGCACATGGCACCCAGCGAGCGACGCCACCTCCTCCATCTCTTCAACCACAACGCCGCCTCCTCCTCCTCCTCCCTCGTCCCATCCTTCTGCTGCTGCTGCTGCTGCTGCTGCCGCAGTGGCTGCCAGTCGTCGCCTGCTACGCTTGGGCGCATCCCCTGGTGTTGCTCCAACGACGGCCTTTCGACGCCTGGAGGGCAGTAGCGTAGTAGGAGGAGGCAGTCCCTCCACCTCTTCCCTTCGACCGATCGATGCAGCAACGACCCTTGAGACGATGATGGGTGAACCACCACCGGTCTTAGCTGCACCCATCCCCCTCTACAGCAGCTACTCACCAAAAGCGACGACGATGTCCTTCAATGAGGCGTTGGCGATACCCCCCTCTGTGGCCCCTCTTGACTCTACCAACGACCACCGGCGACGACTTTCTCCCTTCTGTCTTCTGCTCACCGACCCCACGCGAGGAGGTACCTCACGAGGAGGCACCTCCGCCGCCACCTCTTCCTCCTTCGCAGGGGCAGAGGTAGAGGCAGAAGGGTCGAGCGGTGACCCTCTGTCGGTCGGTCAGTCGTCGCTTGCCTTGTACGCTTCGTCTTCAGCGCCTGTATGTCTGCAGCCATCCTCCACCGCAGCATCATTCGGTCCATCGTCGTCGTCATCCTGCTTCGCTGCTGCTGCTGCTGCGATGGGAGGAGGATCGGGAGGAGCGAGATTGATGGCAAGTCCTCTGGTGACGAACGCAGGATTCCTCTCCGACCAATTAGTTCCACAGCATCTCCAGCATCACCTCCTCCATCACCACCAACAGCAGCAGCAGCAGCAGCTTCTCTCGTCGTCCGTTAACATTCCATCTTCGATCTCAGCCTCCTCAGCCGTCGACTCCAACTACTTGCCACCATCTCTACTCTCTTCTTCATTCCACGGCTACGCTCCATCTTCTCTTGGTGGCTCTCTCCACCACCACCACCTTCACCAACATCTCCAGCAGCAGCAGCATCAACCCATCTGCATCAACCATCATCACTCGACCGTGACGGCGCCCAGCGGCGTGTTCAGTGGAGCATCTCCTGTGACATTCGTCCAATCTCCGGATCTGTTGCTTCACGAGATCTCTCTGTTGCGTGGTTGTCTTCAGACACTTGAAACTGAGAACGCGACACTGAATCTTCGGTTGAATGAACAGCAATGGCAGCTCAACCATCGTCTGCAGGACATTGAAATGCATATGAGAACAGTGAGCGACAACAGCCCTAGCTGCAGTGAAGATCAATTCAGCGTCGTCGTCAACAAAGAATCCGTCATTTAATGTACGAAGCAAAACTATAGACGAAGCCACAGAGCCACACAGAGCCACAGAGCCAAAGAACCACACCGAGCCAAAGAGCCACATAACTACACGTGGCCATGTCGTCATTAGCCATTCGATCAGAGTGGACCCAGAATCCAAAGCCAGGGTAGACACAATTGAAGATGTAAGAAACTAGACAACTGGAAGAGAGCTAAAAGGACAAGAAAAGTGGAAAAGACAACAGAAGGAAGTGGAGGAGATAGCAGAAGAAAACATAAGCAAGCAATGGCGAAAGGTGGAAAAGTGGAGATCCAAGTTGGAAAAGCTGACACTAGAAGATATGTGTGGAAATTTTGTTGACCATAAATGAGACAGAGTGGAGGATTTCTTGAGAAGAGTAATTGGTGAATAGTTCGACAACGCATCCTTCATCATCTGTTCTCGTCTTCGTATTCTGCCTTCAATCTTTACTCCTTCCAGTTTTTGAATTATTATTTTGTTGAATTTTACATTCATTGCAGCCCACAGTGTACTTGATAGTTCAATGGTGCAAGAAATCGTTCGTTCGGTCGGTCGTTCAGTCTATATTTCGGTCGGTCGTTAGGTCTCTGGTCTGTCATTCGATCGGTCGTTCGGTCACTCGGTCGGTCTTCGGGTCTTTCGGTCGGTTCTTTGGTCTGCCGTTCGGTCATTCGGTCGGTCGTTCGGTCATTCGGTCGGTCGTTGGGTCTTTCGGTCGGTTCTTTGGTCTGCCGTTCGGTCATTCGTTGGGTCTTTCGGTCGGTCAGTCGTTCGGTCTGTATGCATGCGTTCATCTGTCGTCCATTTGCTTAGAAGATCTCTTTAATGAATTCGTTTCCTGTGATGGTTTTAATCATTGGTTCATACTTTACTGAACGTTCAACGGACGGGTGCTACACTCTGCGTATATCAGCATGCCTACCTGTTTGCCTGCCCTTTGACTCCCTAACCTTTGTTTGCACTTTGCCTGCTCTTGCCTCCTTAACCTTTGTCTGCCATTTACCTGCCATCCCTTTGTCTACCTGCATCCTTTTCCTACCTGCCCTTTGCCTGCCCTATGCTTCCATTTGCCTGCCTTCTTCCCTTTTTCCTACCTGCCCTTTGCTTGCCCTATGCTTCCATTTGCCTGCCTTCTTCTTTTCTGGCGTGTCTGATGTAACGCACCATTTGTTTTACACTATTATTATGAGTCGGTTTCTAAAGAATATATTTCTGTTTGCGCATATTATTTTAAATGGCTTCTCAACCTGACTGAGCCTCAGAATTAGTCTCTGTGTTAGGGTAATTTTAAATAAATTAACTCACACGCTAGTGAATGATGAATATTCAGTAAATGATTTGTCCTTTACAACCAAATTTCACATCCACTGTTGCATAATTACCATTGAGCTTAGAAATGCAATGATGTATTGACAGATGATATTCAAGTGTCAATATGACTGAGAGTAGAAGGAGAAATTGGATCGGATGTTGAACGAAGATCTGGAAAGGAATTTAATTCTATGAATCAAATGAACTGACATCAACCAGTTCGGACTAGAAGGCAGCTCACTGGTCGAGAAAATTTAATATTTAATATGAAGAGAAAATGAGACAAACTAACGCATGGAGAGAGATAGACAGAGACAGACAGACAGAGAGTAGAGAAAGAGAAGAGAGAGAAGAAGAAACAGAGACAGACAGACAGACAGAGAGAAGAGACAGAGAGAGAAGTAAATGCTTGTCCAATGGTCATCTCTATTGTGACATATGAAGCCTCTAGCTGTCGACTGCAATCGGCGGCTGCAATCGGAATGCCGTTGATGTTGTGTCTTGCTGTTGTCATTCGCCGAGATCTTGAATCTCCTGGTCGCATCATGAACTGCGATCGTTGTCTGAATTTCTTTCAGACTTCTTCGACTAGACTATTTGTAAATATAGAGCCGCTACTTGATCTGAACTGGTGATCGGAGAATTTTGCCTTTTTTTCTTGTATTTTACGTAATATACAAATAGATTGACGGACGGGCGGACAGATGACAGAAAGACAGACTGAAGAGGAAAGTAAGTGAGGAAGAAAGAAGAAGCTAAAAGTGCTATGCGTATTTCTTAATAAAGGTAATATAACTAATTCTTTCGTCTGTATATTTGTTGTTTCATTCATAACGATGCTTATCTTTTTTCGTTTCAATAAAAGCGAAACAGTTACTTCCTAATTCAATTAACGACAGAATTTGAACCAACATCAAACCGAACGACACTTGATGACGTCAAATTCAATGAATTTGAACAATTATTTTCAACATAAACGAGACAATGCCACCTAGACAAGGACCAGCGCAACATATCGTTCGCTGTTATAACGGTGATTCGATTATACATCGATTATACTTCGATTGTTGTCATCGTGTGTTAGTATTTGATGCATAGAATTGGTCGCTAGTTTCTTCTTCTTTCCTCAAAGCAAATTAAGTCAATGAACTTCGACGACCAATCAGCAACACCCTAGGTAGTTGGTAGCAAGAGGTCACTCCAGAAAATAAGAAGGGAAACTAAATAATAGAAGGCTGGGGATGTCAAATTACTATAGTCTCTCTGTCTGTCTATGTCTATGTCTTGGTCTGTCTGACTGACTGTCTGTCTCTCTCTCTCTCTCATCGGTGATTTCAATTTCTACAACACCAACTAGAGCGAGAGATGAGGAGATAAAGAAGGAGGATGGGAAACAGAAGAAGGAGAGGAGGAGGAGGGAGAGGGGAGGGAAGAGTAGAAGAAGAAGAAATAGAGAATTTAGCTGTTACAGGCCGCAGCAGAAGAGGTCCCTGCAAATAGCCACGTAGGCTGACTGTGTAGTAATCAGAAGACACTGATTATGAGATTAAAGTCCATTGCGATGTAGTCAAGGGAGACCCGCTGATAATTAACCGTTGAAGTAGACTGAGGGGGACAGAGAGGGAGGGAGAGAGGGAGAGAGAAGGGGTGGGCGAGGCAGACCTAGACCTAATCTATTGACCAAAGCTGATGCTCGCAATGTCGTCAACGCACGCCGACCGAGAATACAACTGAATCGAAAAGCAACAAAGATCGAGGAAGTTATTTCGTCGACGACGAACATCTGTTGCTCCTTCTTCATATTCCGTTCCTTCTTCATCTTCTGCTCCTTCTTCATCGTTTGCTTCCTCTTCCTCCTGTGGTCAGAATTTTAGAAATGAAGATAACCGAGTCTAACCTTCGTCCACCTTCCTTCAACTGAATACCAGCGTGGGGCTTTGGAGTGGCATTGGTCGATGCCTTTGGTCGATTATATAGTGAAGACTGCTTCCTCTGCAACAGCTCTTCTCTCTCTTATAATTATTAGACGGGGTGAACTGCTTAGTCTGCCGTTATGTTGATTGAGAAGGGTAAGAGTAAACCAGGGAAGGACGAGGCAGCGTCCGTCCCTATTCCTCCGGATGGTGGCTGGGGTTGGATGGTCGTCTTTGGGTCCTTCATGATTCACGTGATTGCCGATGGAATGGCTTACTCGTTCGGGATCTACGTCGAGACATTTGTGGTTCAATTCGAAGCATCACGAAGCCAAGTCGGATTCCTTGGATCAATGATGCTCGGAGTTACTTGGATGTCAGGTAGGACCTAAAGCACGTGTCTGTCTGTCACTCTGTCTGTCTGTCATTCTGTCTGTCTGTCTGTCACTCTGTCTGTCTGTCTGTCATTCTGTCTGTCTGTCTGTCTGTCTCTTTGTCTGTCTCTTTGTCTCTTTCTCTCAACTGGTGAATAATTGTAGCATGTGACTCGAAAGGTAAACTAAGAGGAACCATCCATCTCTTCTGAGCTTTGATTTATTTGATGGTAAATTGGATTTCAATCAAAGTGGACCAGGTGCGGATTGTTACTTGACTGAGGAGGTCAAAGGCCAATCGTCGGCTATCTGACCTAGTTATTATAGCGATTGTCAATAATTGTCAATTGAGTCATGGGTTTGAACCTTAGGGGAGGTCTTCCTAATCATTGAAACGACTTCATTAACTTTGTAGACCTACTAAGTAATTTGCCCTTCTCGTCGTTTTAATCCGCGTTTCAGAGGCAAAGCATCTCCTTCTCATGCTTCTCCTTTTCCACCTTCTCCTCCTTCTCCTCCTCTTCCTCCTCCTCATCCCACGTCGACCCATCTCCAATCATCAGAATCCGTCTGTTGTATACTCACAGATGGTTTGCGACCAATTCTTCCATTCTAAGTAAACGTTCGCAACAACCGGCATCCTCAACAGGTCACAGTTCATACCCTCTTCTCAACTATTTTGTCTACTATTCGGTTATATAGCGCTCTTCTATCCATCTTGTCCTTGATACATCGCCAAGTATCCGAGCGTCAGAGTGTTTTGCTTCAGACTGAGTAACAAGCACTGTATTGTACTGGTGCTGATAAGAAAGACGATGAGGCCAGTTGTCAGACAATGACATCTGTTGTTGCTGATGCCAGCTGAATCTCAAGTCTTATCTGAGCATTGTGATAGAAACAAACCAAGTGGAACGATAGTCGCCTTTGACTGTGTCGTTGTAGCGATTGGAATTGAAAGTAAGTAAGTAAGGTATTGAATAGCTTGGAAACGCATTGCATGAACATCGGACATTAATAATCACAAACTATATATATTAAGTGATTACAAGGAGAATGAGAAAAGGTCATAGAAATGATGTTACTAGGTTTCGCAGATGTTTAACAGTATTATAGACCTACTCTTGACAGAATAAGCATCATCATCCATTCTGTCCATCTTTTCACGTCTATATGTCACTGTCTGTCTGTCTGTCCGTCCGTCCGTTCGTCAGTCCGTCCGTCTGTCTGAGCGGTCGGCTTAATTTCTTTCAGAAAATCGTTCAGCAGCATTGAATGAATGTCACTGAAGAACGTCTGTTGTTTGTTCCTATTCAAAGGACCGCTTGCAGGTAGTCTGACTAACAAGTATGGATGTCGGTTGGTTGCCATACTTGGGACAGTCATCGCCGCTCTAGGATTCGGCATCAGCATTTTTGCACCGAACATCTACTTCATGTACTTCAGTTTTGGTCTCGTAGCAGGTGAGTCAATCAAGCGAATCAGATGAGTCAATCAAGCGAATCAGGTGAGTCAATCAAGCGAATCAGATGAGTCAATCAAGTGAATCAGGTGAGTCAATCAAACGAAGCAGGTGTAAATGTAAATATGATAGTTAATTGTTTGTAATTAATGAGATAGTCAGCGTACTAACTAAATCTTCAACTATGATGTAATAGTTAACTTGTTAAACAACGATTGATCTTGTCTATATATCGACCACTGACCCAATAAATTTCTCTCTCTCTCTTTGTCTCTGTCCGTCTGTCTGTCTGTCTGTCTGTCTTTCTCTCTCTCTCTCTCTCTCTCTCTCAAAGTAGTTTCCCCGCTTACAGGTCCTCGGTCCTTCTTTCGTCTTTCCTCCCAGCTTATATCTTGTAGATCTATGTTTTCATAATCTATGTTTCATCTTTAAATGTAGATGAAGCTGGGTTGACTAAAAAGAATCTGTTTGTTTCTTTGTTCATAGGAGTGAAGAAGGTCTATGTTAATAAGGGTTGATGAACGTTGGTGTGTGCGTGGTGTGTCTCGATGAGTGTTGGTGTGCTCAGGTGCATGTAGATGGGTGTAGCTGTGTGTGTAAGAGTCCTGTACAGTATCGCTTTCATCGCAGATCCTGTTCGTCAAAGTATGATAGATTGCGCGTAGATGCAGCGCGTATACTTTAGACGATACGACGGCGCCACACATCTTACCATTTGAATAATTGGTCTTCGCCTTAGTGGAAATTGTTAAAACCACTGAAGGTGAAACAATATTCTGATAATTAAGAAGGTCAGTTAATGAGTTCAAAGTTCAATTGCCTGCGGACAGATAAATCACGCCACTCAGTCGTGGTGGTGAGACCTTGCAGCCTCTAATTGACTTGCTCTCATTTAAAGATTCACAACACAATGATCAATCTCTCTACTGGAAAATCCCCATTGGTTTTCAGACACTCTCTCGGCACTCTTCCTTTTGAAACGTAAACCTTGGCAAGGAAAACCAACCTAACTACCGGTCACTGGGGCCTAGGCCCCTACTCATCTCAACTTCACCAACCGCGTAGTATCCAACAGTAAACCACGTCTCTGGAACGACTTGCCTCCAGAATTCAACACTTTTCGGTTCCTTAACTATTATATCGTTACCAATCACCCACTGTCTGCCAGGCTCTGCCTCTTCTATCTACCGGACTACCCGTCTGACAACTTCGATGATTTGAAGCGGTGCTCGCGAATAAGCTGGTGCCCTGCGCTTGGCTCATGAGTGGAACTTTAGAGGTTTTCAGATTACGATTTGCGATTGTAAGAATCTATGAATTGATAGACAGGTCAAAATAAACCAGGAGAATGTAGAATTTATGAGGACCGAAATCGTTGCAGAACCTATCAATGAAGTCTTAACCTCTGAATAGAGCGAATCATGTCTCAAGTATAAGCTTAATTGAAATTTGTCCGCCCAGATAAAGACGGCGCCCGTTAGTATATATATATACATATATGTATATATATGTATATATATATATAATCCAGGGTTTCAATTTCCACGTCAAACAAAGCGTGTTTGTAATCTAACATTTATGTTTAGCCACTGAATTGATTGATCTCATAGACTTAGAGAAGGTGAAAAATGAAAATATGTTTATCGATTTAACGCTGAACTTGGCTTAGGTTGAAATGACGCATCGTCGGCTTTAGCAGACCACAACGCTGTTTTGGCAGAATATAAGCAACTATAGGTCGTGCAAATGAATGTATTGTATAT
Organism: Bimastos eiseni; assembly: GCA_959347315.1. Taxonomy (NCBI): domain Eukaryota; kingdom Metazoa; phylum Annelida; class Clitellata; order Crassiclitellata; family Lumbricidae; genus Bimastos; species Bimastos eiseni. Next base: position 213,207 of record OY365818.1, read on the forward strand.
GTATGTATCTATACGCATGTATGTGTATATATGTGTATTTATGCATATGTACACACATGCATAAATACAGTATGTGTGCATGCATGTATAATATTGTGTGGCGTGGTGGCCGATTGGTTAGAGCGGTCGGCCCGTAACGCTCAGTGTGGGCTGAGTGAGCGGGTTCGACCCTCGTCCGGGGAGTCACTGTGTAGGGACCTTGAGCAAGTCCTTTGCGCACAATTGCTCTGCAGTACAACTGCAATTGCGCCGTCGAGGCGTGTGTGTGCACTTCTGAGCAGAAAATGTTGGAAGAAGGGCAGTATTAAATTTCAGTTGTATTGTATGGTGTTGACACCTGGCAAAAGTGTTGCACGTAGGACCACGTGGCTGATCTAAGGGAGTGCATTAAAGTCAGATTGTAAGTGTTTGCGGAACAGATGCATAATGTAATTGTACAAAGTCATGTCCAGTGGAAGAGTTAGTGGAAGGTGGAAGACAGATGATGAAGAAGAAGACAAAGAGGGACATATGTGCGATGCCAGAAGCCCCTTAACAAATAGATTTAAAGTCATATATTTGAGACATATAATTAGCCTGGTGTTATATACCGATGATGAGTGCAGTGGGTCAAACTGTTCTGCTTGGACCGTTAATCCGAATGCCTCATTGGAAACTCAATCAGTTGCATGGACACGCGTCTTGTAATCTTGGCTTCGGTAGCGATTTATTTGCCGGGGTTCAAGGAGTTTGTCCATGCAGTGACGCTGCATTAAACTGCTATTGATGTACAAATGTCTATGTTGCTTTTAGGCCTTGGTCTTGGTCTGGCCTATCTGCCGGCGATTGTCGCTGTGTCCTTCTACTTTGAGAAGCGTCGATCTCTGGCCACTGGACTCGCAGTCTGTGGCTCTGGATTTGGAACCTTCATCTTCGCTCCACTAACTCAAATCCTTCTCGATGAATATGGATGGCGGGGAACCGTGCTCATCGAGATCGGACTCCTTCTCAACTGCATTCCATGCGGAGCAGTCTTCCGTCCAGTTGAAGCACCGCGTAACAAATCACTTCCTCTGGCAAATCAGGCGGAACTAAGCGATGCGCTTGAGTTGATGGAGAAGGCGAATGGTTTCGACGGTGAGGTTCTGTCACCTGGAAAGGACAAAGACGAGATCGTCGCTCAAACCACCGATAGACGACGTCTTAATTCGACTGCTTCCGACAAGACATCGTCTGTTCCGGTCGTTGGACCGATGGATCGGAGGGACGTCTTTTACAATCGAAGTCTTCAGAACATCCCGATGTATCAGTCGGATCCAGACTCGTACCGTCGCAGCGTCATCTCGATTGAACGTAGGAGTGAAGAGGAGAAGCAGGATGATGATGTTGATGGTGGATCATCATCTAAGAAAATGATGGACTGTAGTATTATGACAGATCCTTGCTTCATTCTCTTCGCTATCTCTAATCTTCTGACGAGCGTTGGCTACGTTGTCGCCTACATCTTTCTGCCTGACCGGGGGGTGAAGGATGGACTATCTGAAAAAGATGCGGCTTCTCTCATTTCAATCATCGGCATTACAAACACCGTCGGTCGAATTGTCTTCGGATTCTTGTCCGATTACAAGTTGGTAAATCGTTTGATGCTCTACAATACAGCACTCGTTCAGTGTGGACTCGTGTCTCTGCTAAGCGCTCTCTGCTACAACTATCCAATGATGGTAGCCTATGCAGCCGCCTTTGGTCTTTTCATCGGTGAGTGCACAACCTCTGGCCACGATTCGATAGACCAATGGTTCTTAACCTGGAGTGCCTTCTTGGAGATGCGAGGGGATGGTCCAAAATAAATATAATTTATTCATTTGTGACTTTGCGCCACATGGAACATATCCTAGGTTCCCAATTAGGACTACACGTTGAAACTAATAAATCAGCGCTCTATCTTGCATCAACAGCAACTTATAGAATCTAGTCCTAACAGCTAGATAGATATACAGCAACCAAGCGTAGCAACTGTTCCGGATGACCTAGTCTTAGATAAACTGTGTCTAGCTAGGTTTAAATGACTCGCCCTGTTCGCCATTAATGTTCATCAGTTGCTTTTTAGGTTTACGTTCGTATCGTTAATCCAGGAAATCGATGAAATTAAAACTCAGGAACAAACCGTCGACAGAAACCAATGTAGAACAAAGCGATTGGTCCAACTTTAGGACCGAACGACTTCATCTGGATAGTCATTAGTTACTATACATTGCATTTGTGTGCGTGTGCGTGAGTTTGTGTGTTTGTGTGTATGCATGAATCAATGGAATGTCTTCTTGTCAGTATCTGTCTATATGTGTATGTGTATGTTTGTTTAGGCGTCTACATCTGTCTGACGCCGATCGTAATCGTCGATTTGTTGGGACTTGATAAACTGCCCAACGCCTTTGGAATCGTTCTCCTCTTCCAAGGCATTGGAACCATCGTAGGTCCTCCACTCGCTGGTAAGAACCTGGCAACAAGTTTGCTCAGTTTTATTCCTGTATTGGAGAGCAGTTCTGCGCTAGCCAACCATACACAAACGACTGGAAAAAGAAAATACCAGTTTAGGCATCGATTGAAGTACGCCATAGCCAGACCATTCCAGTGCCAGGCCAGAGTCCGGGGGGTACACTGCTACGACAACTACGGTCGATTACAATCAGCGCCTGGTAGATGTAGACGCCTAGACAGACAGACACAAACACCCAAACAGATGGATGAGTGCCAAACTATATCTTGTAAGACACAGAGAGCCAAGTGAGCAACCCGTCTGTGAGTTACAAAAGGCGCTATATTAAGTGTCCTGATGAACGCATGCATACATCTTGATACATACTTACGTACCTATTGTGTTGTATTGTATCGTATTTAAGTATTTATAAGAAACAGAACACACTGGATTGGCCTCTAGGCACAGGGCGAGGGGCGACTGAGGACCCGTTCCAGGTTGAGACCAGTAACAGAGAAGTCTTGGAAGGAAGCCTCAACTGCGCTGTTACGAGGGTGAAACACAACGCCCTGTCTTCTTTCAATTCATCCACCTTCCATTCACCAGTTGACTAAGGAGGGCGAATGGATTATTAACCAACTGGAACATAATTTCAGCTCTAACTTTATCAGACACTATGTTTCATCATAGCTCAATATCTACTAGGTCATACAACCATACACAGGTACTATAATAATATAATGTAGTATACGTATGTTTGGGGAGTGAATGAGGAGGAGGAGGAGGAGCGGCAGAGGTGAACTCAGGAGATGATAAGATGGGAAGATAAGGAGAAGACAAAGAACGGTCTTTCGCATTAGGTGCATTTAAAGCAAAACTTTAGTTTTTTCTCCTCTTGCAATTAACTATTCCTCCCAAATCCTTCATTGATGTCAAATCTGATTTTTCCATTTCTACCAGAGCTTTAAGCACCTGTGTTATTCAAAACATTAGAAACTGCGCATTGACTCTATAGCCTCATTCATTGGCCTTCTACCACTGGGGAAGTATATGATGACGTATACGATGACTCATCCGATGACGGTGTCAGTCATGTTGACAGCTTGACCGATTGACATAATAATAATAAAAATAATAATAATAATAATAATAATGATGATGATGATGATGATGCTGATGATGATGATGACGACGACGACGACGACGACGACGATGACGATGATGATGATGATGATGTCATCGTTCTTAGGTGCTGTTTACGATGTAACTGACAACTACGACAACTCCTTCTACCTGATGGGCGCCTGCATCACAATCAGTGGCGCAATGCTCTACGTCATACCATACATTCAACGCTGCCAACGCCGTCACATAGCAACGCTCGTCGCCTTGGAGACGTCCGCTCCTCCCGTTGCCTCCGCCATCCCATCGGCCGAAGAAAAGACGCTGATGACAAACTGATAAACGATTTAAATTCTATTAGCAGTCTAGTCCTCATACCTTCCTACTACCACCACCAACACCAACACCAACTCCACCAACACCAACACCACCACCACCATCACTAACACCACCACCAACAGCACCAACACCAAGACAAACAACAACACTAGGTTTACTATTACTCGCACATCGATTCATCCTACTGAGACTTCTCATATTCCTATTCTTCCTCTTCCTACTATTTCTGCTATATTTCTTTCTCATTTTCATCGGCAATGACTAGCAAGAACTAATTCTCCTCATCAACCAAGTATCTTAGTGGCTGTTGCGTCCATTATAAGAATGCACGTCTGTTTGCTACGTGATCATCCGTTAATAGTTGAACTTAGAAATATATCGCTAATTTTAGTTTGTTGTGTTTTCGTCGAAAAAGACTGCTTAGTCTCATATCGTTAAATAGCAAGATTTAAGACGGACAGAATCGAAGTTTTCAACAATTTCCGATCCGCTACTTAAATTATGTGATTGGCAATTCTTTTAGTTGACATCTTAGTTTCACGTCGTCTAGAAGTGGTTTTGATTGGTCACTTCATAATTTAATTAATTTTGTGTCTCTCCTGGAAGATCGTACGGGATGGAGATCTCTAGGTGACCAATGTTCAAGGAGGGGCGGGAGGAACTAAGTCTAAGTATGTCCTGTAAATTATGACATGAACTCTTTCATGAAACGGAAGAAACAGCTATACAGTCAACAATGCAGTTGAATCCGCATTCGCTTGAAAAAAGTAACGAACTATGGATGCCTTGGATGTATGGCATGAAAGAAAATTGAAGAATGAAATTATAAGACAGTGGTCGGATGAAATAAGTGATGTTCATGAGGACACTGATAGATTTTGATGCATTTGGAAGACGAAAGTGTTTAACGCTTAGATGTACATGATATATAATGAAGCGATTACAAAGTGTTCATTTCCTCATCACTTAACTCCAAAAGTGTATACATGTTTTTTTAAAGTGATGACCTCTGCACGACCTTTCCCTCGTCACTGCATCTCGTGTGAGGTTGGTCAATTGAGTCAGTGTAACTTCGATAGATCGATTCCTCTGATCATGACAAAGGGTACTGAAGACAACAGCCGCTAAACTATTCTTTGGTGTTCGATGTCAAATGACGACGGCGTCATTTCGTGGCTAATCAGACGCTTTTGAAAATGAGAACAGGAACTTTGGATTTCGAGAGAACGTGATCACTGACGCTTCCTAGGATTGTCTTCCTCAGCTTTCCAAGACCTCTTGCGCCCATAATGATCATGTTGACATCCTCCTCCTTAGCCACCTTTAAGATGAACTCACCAGGTGAACCGCTCGACCCCGTCAACCAAGTGTACTCGACCTGCAATTATTGCACTAAATTTAATCAACTTAGATAACTTGATCGACCTGACTTCTATTGCGCCTCTTTTAGTTGATACACCAGGTCGGCCGCAGCAACAATTCATTAGTGGATAGAGTCCTAAGCTACACAACGTGAAGATCAACAGAATTGACTGCGTGAACACCAAAATCAAACGATATTCCATGACAGAATATATATACATATATATATAGTATATATCAACTTTGTTTAGTTGTAATCATTAAGTAAATTGTATAAAGAACCTTTCTCTATTGGTTAGTCAGAGAAACCAATTTAATTCATGTCCTGGTTAGAAAGATGGGCTAAGTTGATAATGTGATATGGGGCCTATTAGCGATTATTCGTATTCATTCCTAAGAGATCTTCTCAAAGATGATATATACTATATATATATATATATATATATATATATATATATTCTGTCATGGAATATCGTTTGATTTTGGTGTTCACGCAGTCAATTCTGTTGATCTTCACGTTGTGTAGCTTAGAGGAAGAGGTAGTTTTACTTCGCCAAGACTGACAGTAGTAGGAAAGGGAGCTACCTGGGACAATTGACCAATATTATGGTCAATTCACCACCTAATAGGTTATAAAACCTATTATTAACCAATAATTAGGTTACAAAATCACCAAAAATCACAACCCACATCATGGTTCTAATACCAACCAAATAGGCCATCATAAAATTGAAAAATGAGCCAAAATTCATGCACAAAGCAAAGCCTCTGGTCAAAACGTCCGCCAATAGGTCAAAAGTCACGGAAATTTCCAATAGTTTCGATGATGAGTCATCATGTGGCCACCAAATCTTCATTATCAATCCATGAATTAAATGACTCAGAATAACCAAAGCATTCCAATAGTTTCGAGGATGAGTCATTGCTCAATAAACCAAAAAAACATTCTTTCATATATAAAATGAAAGAAAATATTTTTTCCTTTTTCACTTAGAGGAATGCCAACACAATATAAAATGGAATACACAAAAAAGACTGTTATTGAATTAAGAAAAATTGCGAAACAGAGCGGAATTGTAGGTTATACACGACTACGAAAAGCGGATTTGATTAGTAATATTGAAGCTCACGGGGCTCAAACACTCATACCCTCATATTTTGTTCCAATCTCATCCAATACTAGTTTGATGCACGCACCCGTTCCCGACATTGGAGTTCCAACACTCGTTCCCATGCCAGCTACGACAGCACGAAAAATATTCGTTAAGACTAAGTCTGCTATTAGTACATTCGCAAAGTGGATAGAAGGGTACATACCTGAAGAACCAAGGAGAAAGGTGAACGAGAATATAGAAGCACTGAAAGCTAAAGTGAATTCTATATTCGGTAAAATTCTTATGAAAACACGCGAAATAAAAGAGACGGCCACAGCTATCAAGGGCTTCACGAAACAATGCACGGTCGAAGGAGCAAACGGAATTGACGCCACGTCTTTGTTTGACACCGTTCGAGCACAGGCGGTAGACTTGTTGACTAAAAATCGACAGACTAAGGTTACTTTCATCCTTACCTGCACAATGGAGCGTATTGATATGAAATCCGGGCAAGTAGATACCGAGGATTTTCCGTTTCGTTCAAAGACTGAGGTGGTTCTAGACTCCACCGATACGAGCGAAATTTACAAAAATGCGAAAGATAAAATTCTAGAGTCTATGGCAGCCTTCCAGATGCGAGGTAGTAACTGGAGACTTAGAGCGGCTCAAAAAATAGACATCAACACGGTTACTTATAAACCGCTGAAGGGTAGTTCTTATATTCCACTACCGAAATGTCTAAATGTAAAAAGGCTATTGTTAATATGAAGAACGAAGACGAAGAATGCTTCAAGTGGTGTGTAACGAGAGCCTTAAACCCTGTTGACGAACATTCGGAAAGAATAACGAAAGAATTAATAAAACAATCTGAGGAACTTGATTGGTCCAGCATTGAATTCCCAGTCGCAGCGGATGCTAACGTGATAAGTAAGTTTGAGAGAAATAATAATATTAGTATTAATGTTTTCAGTCACGAGAAACATGTTTACCTATTCCCACTATATTTATCGAGGCACGAGAGCGATATCAGTGTATATCTATTACTCATTTTTGATGGAGAAAAGAAGCATTATTGTTGGATAAAGAACATTAACAGATTGATGGCGGTTCACACAGAAAACTCATACAATTCGATGCTTTATTGTAAAGATGTTTGATAGGATATAGAAATATAGAGTCATTAAATAAACGTACCGAGTACTGTTCCCAACACGCTGCTCAAAAGATAAAGATAGAACTTCCAGAACAAGGAACTATGTTGAGTTTTAAGAATTATTATCGAAAGATGAGAGTTCCCTTTGTTGTGTACGCTGATTTTAAATCTTTCATAAAACCTATAGACACCTGTCAACCAGATCCCAACATGTCTTACACCAACAGATATCAAAACACGTTCCAAGTTCTTTCTGCTATTATATAGAATGTTTTGACGATGATCTATATTCGCAAACTCCTATGACGTTCACAGCAAAGAGCGAAGACGATGATGTAGCTCAGATATTCATAGATACTCTTATAGAAAATATAAAAGATATTTATGATATATTTAAATTTCCAAAGAATATGATATTCGGAAAGAAAGAACAGGCGGTATTCGATTCCGCTACCGTTTGCCACATATGCGAAGGCGAACTGGGTAAAGATCGAGTTAGAGACCATTGCTTTTAACTGGAAAATATAGAGGCGCCGCTCATAAGAATTGTAATTTAAATTATATAGTTCCCAAGTTTTTCCCAGTATTGTTCCATAATCTATCAGGTTACGACAGGCATCTATTTGTAAAGAAATTACGAGGTGATGATAACGAATAGATTAATTGCATTCCTAGCAACGAAGAAAATTACATCTCTTTCAGTAGAGAAGTCGTAGTTGATAATTTTATAGGTGAAGAAAATAAGTTAAAATTGTCAAACGAGAATTGCGTTTCATCGATAGTTTTATATTCATGGCATCGAGTCTTGACGCTTTATCGAAGAACTTAAGCAAAGATCAGTGTAAGAATATAAGGAAACACTATTCTGGTAATCAGCTCGATCTCTTGCTTAGAAAAGGATTATATCCTTACGCTTATGTTGATTCCGTCGAGCGACTGAACGAAACAGAACTGCCACCAAAGTCAGCATTCTACTCAATACTTAACGACTCATGTATTAGTGAAGAAGACTACAACCATGCACAGATTTTATGGAAAGAATTCGGATTCAAGACGTTGAGAGAATATCACGATTTATATAATGTGACTGATGTTCTCCTGCCTGCTGGTGTATTTGAGAATTTTAGAGGTGCATGCAGTGAGAACTATGGCCTAGATCCCGCCTGGTATTATACTTCGCCAGGTCTTGCTTGGAACGCTGCATTGAAGTTGACAGGAGTAAAGTTGGAGTTGTTGAGCGACTATGATATGATACTAATGGTTAAGCATGGGATAAAGGAAGGTGTTAGCACCATTTCGCACCGTTATGGACAGGCAAACAATAGGTATTTGGGAGAAGCGTTTGACTATAGCAAGCCTTCAACATTTATAACCTATTTAGATGCGAACAACCTGTACGGATGGGCAATGTGTAAGAATCTACCAACTCATGGGTTCCAGTGGATGGGTAACGATGAGCTAAACTATTGGAGATCTTCACCATGTATATTAGAAGTCGATTTGGAATATCCTAGAGAATTACACGATCTTCACAACGACTATCCTCTTGCTCCAGAGAGTGTTAAAGCCAAAGAATCGGATGTGTCAAAACTCATTCCAAACCTGTGCAATAAAGTAAAGTATATAGTCTTTTACGAAAATTTTAAGCAGTATGAAAGTTTGGGTTTGAAGACAATGAAAATTCATCGCGGAATTAAACTTGAAGAAAGTGCTTGGCTGAAAAAGTATATAGATCGAAATACTTATCTGAGGACCAGAGCCACCAACGATTTCGAAAAAGACTTTTTCAAACTAATGAACAATAGTTTTATTGGCAAGACGTCTGAGAATATTGAGAATCGTGCAGACATAAAATTGGTGTGTAGTGAGAAGGAAGCTATTAAGCTAGCAGCGAGAACGAGTTACGACACTCGAACTATTTTTGATGAAAACCTAATCACCATTCACATGAAACGGACGAAGCTATGTTACAACAAGCCTATATATCTTGGAATGTGTATTTTAGACTTGAGTAAAACTATAATGTACGATTTTCATTATAATTACATCAAGAAAAAGTACGATGGGAGAGCAAAGTTACATTTTACAGATACGGATTCTTTTGCCTATGAAATTAAGACCGAAGACTTCTACGCCGATATAGCACCCGACATTAGAAGTAGGTTCGACACTAGCGACTATCCAAAGACCATCCCTCTGGTATAGAAACTGACATCAACAAAAAGGTCATTGGCATGTTCAAAGATGAAGCAGCTGGTAAACAGATCGAAGAGTTTGTAGGTTTAAGATCGAAACTGTATTCGTACAAGATGGCTGGAGTAGACCATAAGAAATGTAAAGGTGTCAGGAAGAATGTTGTTAAGAAATCAATCACTCGCGAAGATTACAAAGACTGCTTGTTCACCAAGAGAGAACAATCGAGAAAGATGAATGTCATTCAATCGCATCTTCACGATGTCTACAGCGAGAAAATAAACAAGGTCGCCATCTCAGCGGAAGATGATAAACGAGTGATTCGGCAAGATGGAATCCACACTTCAGCATATGGACATTATTCTCGAATTTAAATTTGAGTGTTAAACAAATAGATGTCGAAGGCATAGCGCTACCAAATATTGCTTTGTCGAACGTTGATCTAATCGAAGCGGCGAGGAAACTAAATATAAATAATTTCAAAGAAGTTTTGCTAAGAGACGAGTTGCCGAAGAGGCCGAGATCGAACGAATGTGGCATCCTTAATCTCGATGATTCTGCCGGTAAAGGAACGCACTGGACGAATCAAGCGCGCCAATGATAAGATTTATTTCGACAGTTATGAACTACCTCCACTTACAGAATTGATAAACTATCTATGAAGACCGCTATTCTACAACAGCGAACGAATACAACCTAACGGTGAAGTGTATTGCGGTCATTTATGTTTGTATGTATTGAAGAAGACGATCAACGATGGATGTAAATTTCAGGAAGTCGTAAACGAATTGTATTAAATAATTATATATATATATATATATATATATATATAAATACTCGAGATCGAGTTTGGATTTTATATATATATATATATATATATATATATATATGAATATGCCTGTTGATAAATTTGGACGAACCGAAACTGGATCAACTCAAAGAATAATTTCTGGATGTGTTACTCTATTTTAAGCGAGATAAGAGATGGAACGAACGCAATGGATGGTGATTTGGAAATGAGCGGCAACTCAATAAAAGGTTTACCGACTGACATTCAGCCACCAGTCTTAGCCAGCCAGGCTGCGAGCTTTGGACAAGTCGAAGCCTTAGTCAACCAAGCGATAACGAATAATTCTGCCAGCGATTACCTGAGACCATTCGTGACAGCGGCTCCAACCATGACTTCTGATACAACGATAATAAACGGTTTAACTTACGAAGCTAGTGCAAGGAGTCTTCGCAGTGTGCTTGGCCATGAATTCGGCCCGTGGAGGACTTTTCAAAACACTTTTCACTACCCTGACATTTGGGTCTCCGAAACAACCGCAAATGTTTGGATACAGATGAAGTACCCCATTCCTCTATCAATGTCGGGATTTTACATCGTCGCCGGCCGTTCTGATAACGAAGAAATTACTAGTTGGAAAGTTCAAGTTACTAACGACGGAATAGTATTTACAGATATTCTAACCTCTTTTAGGGGGGATACCCTCCATTTTATGTTTTTGATGGAGTTTACATTTTCCGCTTCAACTAATTACGCGTATTGGAGATTTCATATTATATCCACGAGTGCTGGTGCTGAAACAGCTGCCGTCTGCATGCTACAGTGGAAACCAAAGCTGGCGGATCTCACACGAGGAAGAAAATGTCACGTCGGTTACGTGCCGAGGTTAACTTCGGACACTAGTAATTATGGGTTTCAAGCGAACGCCAGTGCTTCATCTCCGCATAACAAAGCCTTTCATGCATTCAAATATGAAGGAGAATGGGTGTCTGAGATTAGCACAACCATGGAAGCGTGGATATCTATCGAGCACCCACCGCAGTAAGAATCTGGAAGATCGGCTTGAGGGGGAGAAAAAACAACGAAAGGATAAGCGTCTGGAGGCTACTCGCGTACAATTATAAAGGACAAGAAGTTGTTATTTACACGTCGCGTAGTAACGCTTATTTAGGAACTACTTACCAAGAATTCTTAATCGATTCAGTTGGAAAATATCAGACCTATAGGTTAGCTTGCCTCCAGACTGAATCGGGGAAGCCAGGATTAAGCGTGATCCAGTTATTCGTGTATGATGATTAAAATAAGAAATTATTTTCATATCCAAACTCCAGCATTCGAAAGTTGGGGCATATCACCAGATCATGTTTTTGGTAAAATTGTTGGTTACGGTATACCAGTAGTGATGTATGATAGGTATTTGGAACCAACTGAGGAAGAATTGGAGACTATCGGTATGTTTGAAAGTATTTTAGAACCCATTCAAAAGCATCTGCTCGATCCTGATACAAAAGCGGCTTCGAATAAGAAATATGAAGATTCACAGGTTAAACGAATGTCCATTTTTTATCAAAAGCAGGAAGAGGAACCACCAAAGATGTACCCGAAATTGTTAACTGCGTATGGATCAACGGATATAACAACCGGATTTTATGATACAGACGATAATCCAATCGACCCTCTTGCATTAATATCCACTCCGTTTAGTGTCATGTTAGATTTATCATGCAGTATATTCATTGGGAGTAAACCATCCGTATAATTAAGGGTAGAGGATGTTGTATTACTAGAAAGAACTGAAGTACGAAAGCGGGAAAGGCGTCTATTTGCTAAGAATTTCACAAAGGTTTAATTAACAGAGTGTTGATAGATTTTCAATGAGAAACATCATTGAAAATTTAAACCACAAGATCAACAACTTCGTTATCTCCAGATACCACGATATACGACGTGCTGTAACCCGGTTCCGTTCCTATCCTCGTTTTTGTAAAAGTAAGTATCTTGTCCGTTTCCAGCTTGTCGTGAATGGGCATATCCCACGACCCCTCGAATACGCTCATGTAATATTCCGTCTCGTCCGGCGCCTCTACCGTAATCATGTAGAAATAACCTACTGTACCGTACAGATATTACTTCGTTTTAACTGTGTAAACTACGTCTTCTTCCAAAGTTTCGAAATCTATAAATTTACGAGTTCCCATTTTTTATTAGCCAGAATAAAACTTTATGACAACATCTTAATCTCGTGTCTATTTCTCCATACATTGCCGTTGGAACGACGTATCGTATTCGCGCCGACTTTTAACGCCATACTCACCTTATACTACGACGGGTAGACGACTGTTTCGTTCGTGTCGGTATCTAAAATCTCTACGCGTATGGGATTATTTCGAATCGTTTTTAGATGCTCGCACTCGGGTGACACATCCTTTATCTCCTTCGCCGGCGCCTTCAGTTCTGATTCCGATCAAATACCCTTCTCAACTAGTATTCTTAACATTTCTGGTTTGTTCATATAACTCGACTTTATTCCATTTTCCTTTAATAGCAATATCAGTTGTGGGAGTTTCATTTTTTATAATGGAAAATATTTTCTTTAATATACAACGCTCATCTTCTGACCGTCTGATTGGAAGTTTAGCAATATATCTGAAATGACAACTGCATAAGCATCCGTTCCAACCGGCACCGCAGCATTGAAAGTAGCCTTGATCTGGATATCTACGACTGATGACTTTAACCGCTCTGATTGTTTACTTACATCGAAAACGAACAGCGGATATAAATCTTTGTAATCAGCCGGCGTAATGTTGCCCTTAGTCATGAGCTAATCCATCCCATAGAATTTCTCGTTAAAGGTCGCGGCGTCTCTATAAGCTCTCCAAAATTGCTGATTCGGGAATGATAGGTTGTAATCGACTGCTGGGTATCTTTCTTGGTTCATCATCACGTACATGTTTTTAATATCGCAATGATCGAAAATTGATGGAGTAGCTTGTTGGCTAAAGCCTCGATTCGTTTGAAATCCAACGATAATATACCTCGGTTTTTCCGGTTATGTCTTTACGCTAAGTCGCCAACTGAATGTGGTAGATTGAGTAACCTCTACGGTATCGCAAAGATGAGCTCGGTAGCCTACTGGTAACGTTGCCTTTGATTCGATGGTTTTGTACCGCTGCATTCGTTCCATGTCGGACGGAATCACATGCGGCATAAACCATAAAATTTTACTGATGTTGACTTTACCAGCCACTGCTGTGGTGTCCCTGAAAATAGCATCGCCGTCGGCTTTGCGAACGAGAGCTAAAGTTTGCTTCATGCCGTAGACTATCTTATCGTAATCCTCACAGAATCCAAAAATGTGCTTCAGAGGTACTATGAAATTAAATGTGTCCTTTGCAGTTGGTTTCTGCATGAGATACGCCTGCCTTATCGCAAATCCAGAGTTGTCGACACTAGCAACAGTCGCGGCTGTATCTTTAGTCCACACTTGGTTAAGTCCTTCCACCAGCGAGAGAAGTCGTTGGGATATTTCAGCAACCCTAGCATAGTTGTGGATTGTCCCGGATGAAACACGCTTTCAATCTCTTGATTCTATAGGGAATACGAAATTCGACTAAAGAGGTGCATGAGTCCGTTGTTGACTAAAGCTACATCATCGCCATCAGCGTAAAAGGTTCCATTCGCTTTAGTCAGTCTGACTTCGAAAACCAGGTATAACTCAGCTGGATGGCTGAAAAGATCTTGAAGTTCGATGTTCACGCGAATTTCCCCAGGGCTGTTAAGATTCGCCCCCACCTCTGGTTCGTGCTCGTGTCATTCGTATCTCTCGACCGCCTCATCTATCATAGTATTTTCAGTAAATCTTAGAATATACGACTGCAGTTTTTAAATATAGCAATAAAATATTTTAAGTCAACTTCATTCCAGATCCACGCACCAGATCTTGGATCGACGCGGCGCCACCGTTACCGGATAGTAAATTATTTATATTCGTATTTCCGTTGGGGTATATTAAATCCTTTAACACGTCCTTGCTCTGTTGGCTGAGTACGGCTGATTGCGGCGGTGGAAGATTAAACATCTTTGCCGCTGCTATATCCACCAATCGCTTTCCAGCATTGATAGCAACGGTCTTACCAACATCTATGGCCTTTTTTCAAATCTTCGTTGCAGCGTCTTTCCCAGCATTTAATGCTGTTGCTACCTGTCTCGCCGCATTCGAGGATATCATTCTTTTGAAAAATCCTGATACTGTATCAAATATTCCAGAGCCTCCTACGACGTATATTTTAGTAAATCTTCTCTTTGTTATGACAATCATTTTATAATTGTACCATTACATTTTTATACTCTAACGCATCTATCCATTTTGTCGAAGTAACTTATCGCAGATACCGACCACCTCGTCTCTTAATCCCGTATTTCCCGCTTTGAAGCTAGCGAATCGAAGAGTTAACATATTCACTAGCGCATTAGAGTCTTGCGGAAGAACTACGACTCCTTCGCCCGTTGAAAACTTCCCTTGTCGCGTCGAGAGCTTTCGTTCGAGCAACTGCTTAATGATTTTTAAATATTTTGCACCTCTCGACGATTTGGGTTTATTAGGATTTTTCGGTAAATACAAGGCACCCGTCGATTCAAGAATTTCCCAGTACTCATCCGGATCGTTTTGACTGTATATCGACTCGTTTGGTTCCTTCATCGTCATCAATTCCCTTAGCCCCGGAGTTCCCTTGTAGGTGGTATTACCCACCGTTATGTCATCTCCTTCGATCGAGATTGGGCTGTCCCCGATGTGAAGTTGACCCCCTTTAGAGTATACTCTTTATTCAGCCGCTGCACATATTCCTATTAATGCACCCGTTGCTAAGCTTGGTAATACGCTCGATAGCAGAAATTTGCCCGCAGTTGCTAGAAATGGTAAAATGGCGCCGATAAAGCCGCCTTGGACTTTGGCATTATGTATCAATTGCGATTTACTCATTTTTATAGTCGCACCCGTTCCACCCTGATACGCCTTAGTCAACTTATTAACCTGCCCCTGGCTAAGAGCTAACACGTGGTTTCCATTTAAATCGTTGTTCTTTAATCCAATGCTAACGCCGGTTCCCGCCTGTAGAGATCTTATGATTTTGTCTTTTTGTCCTTCCGAAATATTAACTTTGACATTCGTGTATCGACTCATTTTATATAAGACTATAAAAAAATGTAAGCCTCTCTTATATGAAACTGTATCGATAATTCCTCACCTCGTAGATTAATTAGTTGGCCATTTTGATCGGTGAGAGACGTTTCCATTATCGAAATCGTGGATAAAGTGATTGGAAGATATATCAGATTCCTGGGCGTTTCGATAATCTTGTACCCAGGCCCTACATTTGGGAAAAAGGAATAAATGATGTTATCAGTCGTTCCATTCTTATAGGATGCCCCGATAATATCGCTCGTTACCCTCAGATTACTAACACTCATTATGTCCACTATATTCTCCGATTCCTGGTAACCCGCTAAATAACGCCGCCTGTCGAAACCGAGGACTTTTCCGATAGAGTTCAACGCCCAAAAATCAACCATGTAATTCTCGCTGTATGTACAAAAGTCTTTAACGTATTGCTGTTTGCTTCTATCTTAATTTTGTATTCTTCGCTAACCATATCATAATGCTCGTTTTCTTTCATGATTCTCTGGACATATTCGTTAATATCTGTTATTTCATGGCAATCTTTGGGGATGGTTATAGTAACCCACATAACTCCACCATTCGGCGAATACGAAAAGTTGTTGTTAGTCTCATAGATGTTTGGGAATGAAAAATATGTTTCCAGTTGGCCGGGGCCATCTCGTACTTTTTATCTTTATCGAACTGAATCAACGGATTGAATCGAGTCCTTATTCGCGAACTCTTATCACCCAATAATATGTAAAACGATGACTTTGGCTCTGTGTAACGAGCGATCCTTTCAGTGTAGTCTGCAATTTTTTGTAGAAGCGATTCCATTTTAATAATATAGAAGATTTTTTTTATATTGAAATGTAGAATTCATCGGTACCGCATCTATACTTGCCGTTATTCTTATTACTAGTCTGATCTATCACCACAAATCCATATGGTTGCTCCCAGGCTGTTTCACAAAATGGCGGACGTTCTGACCAGGGGCTTTGGTTTGTGCATGAATTGTGGCTCATTTTTCAATTTTATGGTGGCCTATTTGATTGGTATTAGAGCCATGATGTGGGTTGTTGTGATTTTTGGTGATTTTGTAACCTAATTATAGGTTAATAATAGGTTTTATAACCTATTAGGTGGTGAATTGACCATAATATTGGTCAATTATCCCAGGTAGCTCACTTTTCTACTACTGCTGACAATAATTACAATTAATTATAATATAGAAGATTTTTTTATATTGAAATGTAGAATATATATATATATATATATGTATATATATATATATAGGCCTGCCTCAGTTGGAAGATGGTCATAGCAAGTGTGAGGATGCTGTCTTGCTGTCTCTATAATCATAAGGTCATAACGCATGATTATACCAAAGTGGAAAGATGGTCTCAGCAATTGGGTGGGAATTTTTTTTGGAATGAGAATTAACATTTGTAAATAGCGCCAGTGGGAAGATGGCCCCTGTTAGATGTGTGGGAGGTTATACTTCGTTTTGAAATGAGAGATCGTATAAATATTCACACTGGGAATATGGTCCTAGCATATTTGGGGAGGTTAATGCGCTTAGATCTAATAATATCATGGCACAATAAATTCATACTTATATCTTCCTTGAAACGATTTTCATAATCCTGGCCAGCGTTGATGTTGACTGTCTGTCATCCGTTAACTGTTCTTTTGTGACTGTTTAGATGTAGGCTAAACGAGGGCCACGCAAGGCGCGACGGAAATCAGGACATTTGATTAGAGTATGAAATAAAATTCTCTTTTCGGTGAATAATAAATTGACGAAGATGAGGACGACGACGCAGATGATGACTAGGATTTTAACTTTACTTAGGAGTGGGGCAGTGGGCCAATGGATCGGAAGACCATGTGATGTACCTTGAACTGAAGAAGTCGTGTTTCATACATTTCTTGTAACTCTTGCAGCTTAAATTCCTTTTCCTGAAGTTCCTTCTCTTTAGCTATCACAAAAATCAAATATTTGGACTTAAACAAACGAGTGTTCTAACACATAAGGTGTAAGACATTTAGCTGTTAGTATAAATATCTTTAAAGTCTCATATTCTGTAAATTGAAATTGCTATTCTATTTTGGCATTTAGCCAAGCCAACATTTTGACTATTTTGCCTATTAATTTTGACCTACACTTTTTTCATTACATTAATTTGGCTACTATAGTTACTATACTGTGACTGTTGCAGCCAATGGAATTGTTGGCTTCTTAGGTGTCTTCTGTTTCAAGTAGTAATTTGATATATTGAATAACTTACACGCTTCGATGAAGTGTGTGATGATAATGTGGGTTCCCTTTTGATGGAGGTTATAGATGTACCCTGTTGGAATGAAAACACAGGTTCATTTAAAACTACCTGTGAGCAACCAGAGAGATAGACAGATTGATAGACTGAGACAGACAGACAGATAAATAGACGGACAGAGGTATATAGGTAGACAGATTGTTAGGAAGAAACAGAGAGCCACAGGTGACTATACATGTAGTCACAAAATAAAACCCAAGAAGTAACTCCACATAATTATCTCTTTGCAGCAGCAGCAACAGTTCCTTGATTTCGATTGGCAGTGAAGCCATTCTGGTCTTAACAATAGAATAGAAAAGAAGGCCATTCATATAAGAAGCACCTGCGAAAGTAGGAGGGAGAGAGAGAGAGAGAGAATGAGTGGGAGAGGCGTTGGCACCAATTCAATTACAGGGTACTTTATCCAGACTATGCTAATCGGGTTTGAGGATAATTAAACTAATCACAAAGATAGTAATTTCCTGAGGAACGAACTGGTCACCTGCAGCCTCAGAGACACCAGGTCGACAGACAGATAGACAGACAGACAGACAGACAGGCAGACAGACAGACAGACAGATGGACAGACAGAAAGACAGAAAGACAGACAGATAGACAGACAGTTAGACAGACAGACTTAGTTGAACATCTCGGCATGGTTCCTATGCAGATGGATTGGTGCTATTGAGTGTCTGCTACCTGCGAGGAGACGGGTGACGCTACACCTGGCTTTATTTACGATGCTGACCGGGTATTTCCGTTTATGCGAACCAAAGAATGAAAGTGTTGTGTTTCCAGGCAACCTTGGATGAAATAATGCAGAAATTGATTAAAAATCTTCATTTGTGAGTAAGGATAAATTCACTAAGTAGGTATGTATAAATAAATTTAGAGAGATTCAAATTAAAGCGGAACAGATACATGCACGGAATTATATAATCATTATCTGAGAAAAGCTTGGTGCGTTATCCGTTCTTTATTAAAAGCAATAACTGCGACTTAGGCATTTATTGGTGCCGTAACTTTATTTAGCCTGGGTTTTCGCTTTTTCTCACATTCACTTATGTTTATTTGTCCTAAGTTCAATCACAATTGACATTTGATGACGTTCAATTCTAGCTGAAGTTACATTAATATCTTTCATTGGTCTCAGTTTGACGCAAGTTGAGGTTTATTATTAAGCAGTCTGAGCTTAGCTTTAATTTATTTTCAACACAATAGCTTCTCTGGGTCGAGACACATTCGAATGAACAATTGACCCTAAAGTGCATCTCCTTTTGTTTCATTTGTCATTGACGACCCTGTACCAGTATAAGCCTACTTATAACCAGTGTTGTATGCAAGACTTGAAGCTTCAAGACCAGGACGAGACCGAGACAGTGAGGTGCCAAGATCGAGACACTAAAAAACTGTTTCGAGACGTCTCGAGACCGAGACACTGTCTCGAGACCATACAACTCTGCCTATGACTGTATATTCATGATGAACTGTCGTTCAACTAATGGAAAATAGTTATTTTTTATATTTTGCATTCACTCTATTTTTGAAAAGATTAATTAAATTGGGGAAAAATAAGACAGAAATCATCCGGAATAGAAGAACCAGTGAGGTCAGAGAGACGAAAGTGGCGAATATCGTCTAGAATAGAAGCAGACATTGGTTCCGTGAGTACAGTAAAGGCAGTTCAGTCAGTCCATCGGATGGGGTTTTAACATAGAATCGACCAGAGCCAGAGTGGAAGTTCCTTCCGATCTCCAGATGACGGAGGGTTATATGAAACGGAGCCAGAAGGGTAATCGATCTAAGAGAATAGACCTCTATAATATCCTGGTCGTCTGCGAAATTATACCGATTGCGTTCTGTCAGATGTACATTAGTGATATCTAGAACGTTCAGCTTCCTATGGCAAACAGCAGCAACTGTCAATAAAAC
>OY365818.1:233319-260819 GCA_959347315.1 Bimastos eiseni
GTCTGTCTCTGTCTGTATGTATGTCTGTCTGCTTGTCTGTGTTTGGACGGCTGCTTGTGAATGTCTCTTGGGTTGTAAGCAGAGCGCCTCATTTTTATTTTTGTTGCACCTTTTGCTCTTTGCTGCCTTGTAGCCTTGGCTATAGGGATCCTCTGGTCAATTGTGATGTGTCTCTGATGATGTCGGTAGACTTTGGAGGATTGTCGGTGGCGGCAGAGGCGCTATCGTAGTACACCTTACTTGCGGGAATAACCGTACGTACCTTATAGAAAGTAATAGCATGCATGCGTTCCTCATATAGATTGTTGGATTAATCTGGATGCTGTTCACATTCTCAAAGTAGATGGGTTCAAATTCTCTTCTATTTCTCCTCATTTTTTCATCCTCATCATAATCAATTCTCTCAGTTGCTAGTCAGCTTTGCATTGGTGGAGGTGAGGGGGAGGTTCTGG
Organism: Bimastos eiseni; assembly: GCA_959347315.1. NCBI lineage: Eukaryota > Metazoa > Annelida > Clitellata > Crassiclitellata > Lumbricidae > Bimastos > Bimastos eiseni. The sequence goes on from OY365818.1 coordinate 233,772, forward strand.
GATGAGAGGGGAGGTTCTGGGATGAGAGGGGAGGTTCTGGGATGAGAGGGGAGGTTCTGGGATGAGAGGGAGGTTCTGGGATGAGAGGGAGGTTCTGGGATGAGAGGGGAGGTTCTGGGATGAGAGGGGAGGTTCTGGGATGAGAGGGGAGGTTCTGGGATGAGAGGGGAGGTTCTGGGATGAGAGGGGAGGTTCTGGGATGAGAGGGGAGGTTCTGGGATGAGAGGGAGGTTCTGGGATGAGAGGGGAGGTTCTGGGATGAGAGGGGAGGTTCTGGGATGAGAGGGGAGGTTCTGGGATGAGAGGGGAGGTTCTGGGATGAGAGGGAGGTTCTGGGATGAGAGGGGAGGTTCTGGGATGAGAGGAGGTTCTGGGGTGAGGCGAGGTTCTGGGATGAGAGGGGAGGTTCTGGGATGAGAGGGAAGTTCTGGGATGAGAGGGGAGGTTCTGGGATGAGAGGAGGTTCTGGGGTGAGGCGAGGTTCTGGGATGAGAGGGGAGGTTCTGGGATGAGAGGGGAGGTTCTGGGATGAGAGGGAGGTTCTGGGATGAGAGGGGAGGTTCTGGGATGAGAGGAGGTTCTGGGATGAGAGAGGAGGTTCTGGGGTGAGGCGAGGTTCTGGGGTGAGGCGAGGTTCTGGGATGAGAGGGGAGGTTCTGGGATGAGAGGGAGGTTCTGGGATTAGAGGAGGTTCTGGGGTGAGGCGAGGTTCTGGGATGAGAGGGGAGGTTCTGGGATGAGAGGGAGGTTCTGGGATGAGAGGGGAGGTTCTGGGATGAGAGGAGGTTCTGGGGTGAGGCGAGGTTCTGGGATGAGAGGGGAGGTTCTGGGATGAGAGGGAGGTTCTGGGATGAGAGGGGAGGTTCTGGGATGAGAGGAGGTTCTGGGGTGAGGCGAGGTTCTGGGATGAGAGGGGAGGTTCAGGGATGAGAGGGGAGGTTCTGGGATGAGAGGGGAGGTTCTGGGATGAGAGGCGAGGTTCTGGGATGAGAGGGGAGGTTCTGGGATGAGAGGGGAGGTTCTGGGATGAGAGGGGAGGTTCTGGGATGAGAGGAGGTTCTGGGGTGAGGCGAGGTTCTGGGATGAGAGGGGAGGTTCTGGGATGAGAGGGGAGGTTCTGGGATGAGAGGGGAGGTTCTGGGATGAGAGGGGAGGTTCCGGGATGAGAGGGAGGTTCTGGGATGAGAGGGGAGGTTCTGGGATGAGAGAGGAGGTTCTGGGGTGAGGCGAGGTTCTGGGGTGAGGCGAGGTTCTGGGATGAGAGGGGAGGTTCTGGGATGAGAGGGAGGTTCTGGGGTGAGGCGAGGTTCTGGGATGAGAGGGGAGGTTCTGGGATGAGAGGGAGGTTCTGGGATGAGAGGGGAGGTTCTGGGATGAGAGGAGGTTCTGGGATGAGAGGGGAGGTTCTGGGATGAGAGGGGAGGTTCTGGGATGAGAGGGGAGGTTCTGGGATGAGAGGGAGGTTCTGGGATGAGAGGGAAGGTTCTGGGATGAGAGGGAGGTTCTGGGATGAGAGGGGAGGTTCTGGGATGAGAGGGAGGTTCTGGGATGAGAGGGGAGGTTCTGGGATGAGAGGAGGTTCTGGGGTGAGGCGAGGTTCTGGGATGAGAGGGAGGTTCTGGGATGAGAGGGGAGGTTCTGCGGTGAGAGGAGGTTCTGGGATGAGAGGGAGGTTCTGGGATGAGGGGGGAGGTTCTGGGGTGAGAGGAGGTTCTGGGGTGAGGCGAGGTTCTGGGATGAGAGGAGGTTCTGGGGTGAGGCGAGGTTCTGGAATGAGAGGGAGGTTCTGAGATGAGAGGAGGTTCTGGGATGGGAGCTAGTGGATCTACCATGTGTCTGTCCATCCAGAGAGACAGTTCTTTTAGTTCGAATAGACATGAAGTCATTGTTGTGCATGGAGGAACCAATTCCATTGGGTTGGCTTTGTCTTGGAACGAATCGTTGGGGAAATTCCCATTTATCTGCTAAACGCGGAATAGGTGTGAGCTGTTTATTCAGTCTGTGGGTGGTCTGTTTTATGATGCATTGAGAGAGGAAGCCGTTACTGACTGCTCAAGGATATTTTTATGATTCCAAAGTCTAATGATATCTTATGACTAGATGGACCGTTGACGGCTTTTAAAATAATAATTGTAGTTCAGTTATTTTTAGTAGAGTTTTATCCAGTGACTTACTTTTATTTTCTCGTTCTTTTATTTGTGTTTTAAGAGGTTGTTTGAAACGATGATATTAGAGTTAACCGAATATATTAGAGTTAATGGATGATATAAAATTTGAACGCACTCAACGCAGTCTCCTTGTGTTGCTGTCACATTAACTTGAATAGTGATTTTTGTGGATACTGTAGACATATGATTATTAATTTATTAATCGGTTTCATTTCTGTCTGTCAGAAGTCATATTTTTTCCTGCTGATTTAATACAGAGATTTAAAGCAATTTGCCGGTACCCACACTGTTTCAATGACATTTTTCCACAATACATGCTATTGCCAGAAAGCCTTTCTCGTGGCTAATCATAGCACTTCCATGTTCTCAAATCTCAATTGGACTTCTGTTTTCATTTTGGCTGCTCTTTTAAGACTAGCCATTGTAACTTTTTCCTTTTTTCTGCATAATATAAATACACTGTGCCCTGATTTTTCTCTCAGGATTTACACATAAACAAATGAGATATAAACAAATGAGAAATAAACAAATGAGAAATAAACAAATGAGATATAAACAAATGAGAAATAAACAAATGAGAAATGATACCACAAACAACAAGACATATACATAAAATTATATTGAAAGCAATGAAAATGCTTCTGATTTAATTCCATATATATCTTACTTATAATATGACACCTGTGTAAAGACAGAGTCTTAGAAGAACCATTGATCATAATACCAGTTACATTACTACATTATTTGCCTTAGAACTTTCCTCTGTAAACCCAAATCTAGTTAATCCACTGACAGAAATTACACTCAACAGATTGAGAGAACTACTCACTCACCCCTCACCGTTTCTTCAGATAAATGTTTTCTATAGCCGTGTTTTGTAAGAGTGAAATAGATTTCAAGAGAGTCAGATTTATGCTCATTCAATTAATGGGTCTGTTGACTGATCCGGGAGAATACTTGCATGGAATGCATACACTTTCTATTTCAATTCAAAATGTTTTTTATTGATCACAACAGAAGAACAGATAGATAGACAGACATTGTTGAGGTGTTATAGAAGGAGACGACGACGAGTGTTAACCCTGAACAGTAAGAACAGTAAGATGAAGCGCAATGCAATATCTTCAACTTCAGCTTTTTTACAGTATGTCTTGTTTTCATTTCTCAGCAGCCAATTGCTTCAACATGGATTCTCGTTTCTGGAATTGGAATTTCTAAGCTGACTGCATTCTGAATCAGACGCAGGTCTGTCATCTGATAGAAAGTGTTAGAGAAAGAAGGCGTTTGATCTCTGTTCCAATCATCTTGTGATTGGAGACTTAATCAACAGATATAGGAAGATGGATTATGACCTGAACAATGATGTTGACATCAAGATGGAACCGGCGGACAGCGCGGATTCACCGATCTCGATGCACCACATCTCCAGTCGAGGTGGAGGAGGAGGAGGAGGAGACACGGAATGCAACAATTCGTCTGCAAGCGATGATTCATCGCCCGACAGCGGCGACGGCCTTCGCCAGAATTTCAGCACTTGCTCGTTTCTCAATGATGCGGACTCGAGTCGACAGGACTATTGTTCGAGCACGCTTTTCTTAGAACAGGAAGACGAAGACGATGCAGACGACAAAGCGACGTCTGTTGGAAAGAGACTCTGCCTCGTCTGTGGAGACGTCGCTTCAGGTCTTCACTACGGAGTCGCTTCCTGTGAGGCGTGCAAGGCATTCTTCAAGCGAACAATCCAAGGTGGGTTATTCAGAGAATAAGAAGATGCAGTCACTGACTCCTGATGACCTTGAATTCCTCCTCAGATTAACGTGATGGGCTGTTCTGAATATTACCTTAGATCTCTCTTGCTGTCGAGCTAAATTTTCTTGTCCAGGTTTCTTTTTAAATTAAAATGAGATGCAGGAAGTGTTCACTAACGAAAACGCTCTTCATTTGCTGATTTCATTTAAAAGATGGATTAAGGAGGATTTGTCTGCTTTGTCTATGTGATGGTTAGTGATGTCTTCTTCTAATACATTCTTCTATGGAAGATATAATAATCATAGACTTTAGCTATATGTTATGGTGAAAAAGCAGAAAAAACCTTTCAACTCCCCCTCCCCACATCAACCTCCATCAAAACTGCAACATTGAATCTATGAGCACATGACGAATGTTGCCAAATAAGATTGCTAGGCACTGGTGTGACCCTTGCACCAAGGGTGTTGATTTGATAATATTGTTTGAAGGAGGCATGATGAGACCTTACAGTGTCAATCGATTTAGCACATAATGGACCATCCATTACTGGACGTCTTCTACTGTAATTTGTATCCCTGGATAGAGATTACAGTGAATGTGAGAATGTTAGATTGAACGATGGCGCTGGCCAATGATGCGAGTTCCTTACTTGTAATTGCAATTCATTTAAATAGCTATTTGAAATTTAATTAATTATCGGTTTTGGCAATTGCATTTGGATGGATTGACACCACTAAAATGTTCTGGCACGTATTGTTGAATCATTTAATGAAATTTAAGTAATTATTTAACGAAATTTAAATTGGTGTTTGAACAGATATGAGTGGTTCCATGCTTACTCTTTTATCATTTAATTGAATTTAAATAATCATTTAATAATATTTAAATTAGTTTTTTTAAACAGATTTAAGTGGTTCCAAGTGTATACTCTCTTATCGATTGTTAGCACTTGTTGAGACTGATTATAGATTGTGCTAATGGGGAGAGAAGAGAGACAGACAGACAGACAGACAGACAGTGAGAGAGAGACAGAGACAGACAGACAGTAATAGAGAGAGATAGAGAGAGACAGAGAAAGTAGTGGGTGTATGCCTGTATGACGATGGTGATGATTTTGAGTCGATTGATGAGGTTAGCCATGTGTGATGTGGCTGTTTTCTCTGGGATTGTTTGCCCTTGACAGAGTTGACTGTGAATGTCATTGAGGACATTTGAGACCATTGGCGTCGGTTTCTCAACTACCACTGGACCTGTAGACCTGTTACGTAGGTAGGCTTTGGTGAATGCATGCTAGTCGTCCTTGGCGGTGGTGGCGAAGGTGATAATACTATTCTGGCCTTTGCTCTCTTCTCAATCGATGTCTCTCATTTGCTGTTCTGACTTGAAATGAATGTCGGATCTCTTGATAGGTTTGCGATGCTGTCTGCTCTCTTCTCTTTTCCTGACCTCTTCTCTCCTGGCTCATCTGTCACCTGCTGCTGCTGCAGGTGGCCTCCGTGTCACATCACCTTCGCAGAAGGGAGATGCGTTGGGGTTGGTTGTGAGGGTAGAGACAAGGCAGAGTGGTGGATGATAGGTCGACACTCCAGACAATGCTGCTCTGTCCTCAGAGGTACTAGTCTTGGAGTTGGGTGACTTGGGTGGCAATGGAGTTGGGTGGCAATGGAGTTTGGTGGCAGTGGAGTTGGGTCACTTGGGTGGCAATGGAGTTGGATGGCAGTGGAGTTGGGTCACTTGGGTGGCAATGGAGTTGTGTGGCATTGGAGTTGGGTGGCAATGGAGTTGGGTGGCAGTGGAGTTGGGTCACTTGGGTGGCAATGGAGTTGGATGGCAGTGGAGTTGGGTCACTGGGGTGGCAATGGAGTTGTGTGGCAGTGGAGTTGTGTGGCAAGGGAGTTGGGTGGCAGTGGAGTTGGGTGGCAATGGAGTTGAGTGGCAGTGGAGTTGGGTGGCAGTGGAGTTGGGTCACTTGGGTGGCAGTGGAGTTGGGTGGCAATGGAGTTGGGTGGCAGTGGAGTTGGGTCACTTGGGTGGCAATGGAGTTGTGTGGCAGTGGAGTTGGGTGGCAATGGAGTTGGGTGGCAGTGGAGATGGGTCACTTAGGTGGCAATGGAATTGGGTGGCAGTGGAGTTGGGTGGCAATGGAGTTGGGTGGCAGTGGAGTTGGGTCACTTGGGTGGCAATGGAGTTGGGTGGCAGTGGAGTTGGGTGGCAGTGGAGTTGGGTCACTTGGGTGGCAGTGGAGTTGGGTGGCAGTGAAGTTGAGTGTCAGTGGAGTTGGGTGGCAGTGGAATTGGGTCACTTGGGTGGCGATATAGTTGGGAGGCAGTGGAATTGGGAGGCAGTGGAGTTGGGTGGCAGTGGAGTTGGGTCACTTGGGTGGCAATGGAGTTGGGTGGCATTCGAGTTAGGTGGCAGTGGAGTTGGGTCACTTGGGTGGCGATGTAGTTGGGAGGGAGTGGAGTTGGGTGGCAGTGGAGTTGGGTCACTTGGGTGGCAATGGAGTTGGGTGGCAGTGGAGTTGGGTCACTTGGGTGGCGATATAGTTGGGAGACAGTGGAATTGGGTGGCAGTGGAGTTGGGTCACTTGGGTGGCAATGTAGTTGGGAGGCAGTGGAGTTGGGTGGCAGTGGAGTGGAATTAGGGATGAAACTCCTCAGAATTCTGTTCATAGGACATGTGGACGTGTTTAGTTGAGGCGTTGTTCATTCATTCGTCTATTTCCAGAGGTAATCATAGTCTGAAGAAGAGAACAGAAGTTTTCAATTGTTTATAGAAATCTGTTCATTACAGAATCCATGACGATGCATTCGTCTATAGAGAGTGAATGTCGTTGCAGTTTCTGGAAACTTTCTGCGCGGCCTTTTTACTGAGTTGTGTTGTGGATCTTTCTTTCTTTGCTTGACTCTTGTTTCTAAGTTGGTCAACAGTTGAGTATAAGTATGTACAGACGGAGCCTTGCGTCGACCGTTTCCAGCTCTTGACCTGTTTATTGTCTGCACGCATGTCATACTATCAAGGTCAACGTCCATTGTTTGTTCGTCCGTCTGTCTGTCAGTCCGTGTCTTACTGCCTCCCTCCCTCTCTCCTGTTCCTCAAGGGTCAGACTCTATATAAGGTGAGTGGAGGAAGTGCATGTCTTGGCTGTTGCGGACACGTCACACGGGATGAATGGAGGTCACACTGTCTGCCTTTTGCCTCTGTCTGTCTCTGTCTCCCTCCCTCCCTCTCTCCGTCCCTCTTCCTTCCCTCCCTCTTCCTTCCCTCCCTCTTCCTTCCCTCCCTCTCTCTCCCTCCCTTCCTCCCTTCTTGCCTCCCTCCCTCCCTCTCTCTCTCTCTCTCTGCCGGATAAAGTCGCTGCTGATGCAGTTCTTCCAAAGTGTTTTTCTAACCGAGCCCCCATCCACCTTTTTCTAGCGGAGCCCATTCCCTCCTACCCTTCCCTCCATCCATCCAACAACCTTCCATCCCAACAGTCTTCGGTTGCATTCGATGATATATTCGTTGCCTTATTGCTCTTACCTGTGGAAAGGTCGACAGTCTTGTCTTAGAACTGCAATTAATTGGTGTCTAAATTATTGTCTGCGTAGATGCCATCTTTGTCACCTCCTCTTCGTTCTCCTCCTCCTTCTCATCATTCTCCTCCTCCTCCTGATCATTGTTCCCAGTCATCTATACTCTGCCTGGCAGTGCCTGTCGGTCTTGGTCATCGTCGTTAGTTACCTGTGTCTGTTGACTGTTGGCTGCTTGTTTCATGAGCAGTCTCCAGTCTTTCTTATCTGCTACAATCCTTCTCTCTGTCTGTCTTTCTTTAGTTTTGCTGGACTTAGATTCATTCCTTTATGATTTTCTGCTTTTCCAATTCTCTCTTTACTTCTGATTTCTTTTGCCAGAGATCCCAATCTGGAATTTTCTTAGTCCGATGTATTCTCTGAATATTGTTTTCGTTGTTGAGTTATCAATTAAGTCGTTAAGATTTGTCTGTCAGTATTTATAGAACAAAGGAAATGTGATTAATGTGTATTGGATTGGCAGACTTTCACAGTTTGACTAGGATTACTTGAAATGCTTTGCCTCAACATCATCAACTTTAAGACCTGGGACAGTAATGCATGACAGGTCATCGTGACATTTGTTTGAACTTTAAATTTAATGGAAGAGAATAATACGACTGATGACATTCTGGGTCAATGTCTTCATCAGTCAGTAACAGTCACTATTTGTCTGATAATAACTGAGGAACAGACAAACTAGTAACTGATTTATTTCCACTGTCTTCAAGGTCTTTTCTGCTGACCTTCAGCTCAGCTTGTCATGTCCTTCTCTGACTTGCATTGGTGGTCCATCGGTCGGTTGGTAGGTAGGAAAGTTATGAAGAGAAGGAAGTTGGTTTCTGACGCATGTAATTTGTTAAGTCAAGTTGGAAAGTCTAATGGACTTTTGTTGGAGATATTCAATTATTCATCTGTTGATTGTGTTGATTGATGTTGAAATAAAGAGAGCCTTGAGAGCATGTTTCTAAGGTTGGTTGAGTTGGTTGCCTGTGCATTGTACAATCTATGCAATTGTTATCTAAGGACATTAGGTAAATGGTGCTGATGCTGAATTGTTGTTGCTGTAGGCCATATCGAGTACTCTTGTCCAGCGAACGGGAACTGTGAGATAACGAAACCACGGCGCAAGGCTTGCCAAGCATGTCGATTTCAGAAATGTCTTTACATGGGAATGTTACGAGAAGGTAAGCACCTGTTGTCATTGTCTTTGTTTCACTCCTTCAATGTTCTACTGTCTTATTCTAAGTCGTTCTATGTATGTTTCTAGCTGCTTGTAATGTGGTTTTGAAGAATCTTGCAAAAGTGTTTCATGTGGTCTTTGAACAGTGAGCAGTTCATCATCCTCTCTACCTCATGCATCTATTTTATATGAACAACTTGCTGAACATGCCTAACAATCGTATAACAAAGGTATAACAAAGGCATAACAAAGGTATAATACTAAGGGGAAATATGACAGGAAGCCAGGAGCTATCTGAAAGTTTCAAAATTTAATAGCAGTTATGTTGAAAACAAGGTATTGGTTCTTGTAGACTTGCTCAAGGTTAAAAGTCACTTAGTGCTTTAGTTCGTACATGTGATGGAAGGCTTCATACCTGCTCTGCATTCTACAGGGAACCATATGACTTTGGTGTATATTCACTGTTTGAGGTATTAGGTTGCAGCAGCAGGTGCGTTGGATGTCAGAACTGGAATAGACGTTGATGAATTGAATTACCCTGCATATATATACTCCAGCACCACTGAATAGTAGTAGCAGTGTCTCTGTTATGCTTCCTTTTCCATTCTCCTCTATTTTCTAGTTTAATTGATCTGCACCAGGTGCATTGGATGAGCTGTAAGTAAATCAGTTGCTGTATTAGTTGAATATTGCAGCTGATGAGAGTACTTGGTGCTTTTATGTCGGTTGTATCGATTACTTGAGATCGTTACTCTTCACACTCTAGACAATTACTATACCTTCTTATCCATTAATGCCTTTCCTGCCTTCAGTATTCTTCAGTATACTTCTAATTTCTGCAAATCAGTAGATTGTCCATGCATTTGTGTGCATATCCGTGCTTGTTTGTGTGTGCTTGTTTGTGTGTTTGTGACTTTGTGTGTTTGTGACTTTGTGTGTTTGTGACTTTGTATGTTTGTGACTTTGTGTGTTTGTGACTTTGTGTGTTTGTGACTTTGTGTGTTTGTGTCTTTGTGTGTGTTTGTGACTTTGTGTGTTTGTGACTTTGTGTGTTTGTGTGTGTTTGTGACTTTGTGTGTTTGTGACTTTGTGTGATTGTGTGTGTTTGTGACTTGTGTGTGTGCTTGTTTGTGTGTTTGTGACTTTGTGTGTTTGTGACTTTGTGTGTTTGTGACTTTGTATGTTTGTGACTTTGTGTGTTTGTGACTTTGTGTGTTTGTGACTTTGTGTGTTTGTGACTTTGTGTGTTTGTGACTTTGTGTGTTTGTGTCTTTGTGTGTGTGTTTGTGACTTTGTGTGTTTGTGACTTTGTGTCTTTGTGTGTGTGTTTGTGACTTTGTGTGTTTGTGACTTTGTGTGTTTGTGACTTTGTGTGTTTGTGTGTTTGTGTGTGTGTTTGTGACTTTGTGTGTTTGTGTGTGTTTGTGACTTTGTGTGTTTGTGACTTTGTGTGATTGTGTGTGTTTGTGACTTGTGTGTGTGCTTGTTTGTGTGTTTGTGACTTTGTGTGTTTGTGACTTTGTGTGTTTGTGACTTTGTATGTTTGTGACTTTGTGTGTTTGTGACTTTGTGTGTTTGTGACTTTGTGTGTTTGTGACTTTGTGTGTTTGTGACTTTGTGTCTTTGTGACTTTGTGTCTTTGTGTCTTTGTGTGTGTGTTTGTGACTTTGTGTGTTTGTGACTTTGTGTGTTTGTGACTTTGTGTGTTTGTGACTTTGTGACTTTGTGTGTTTGTGACTTTGTATGTTTGTGACTTTGTGTGTTTGTGACTTTGTGTCTTTGTGTGTGTGTTTGTGACTTTGTGTGTTTGTGACTTTGTGTGTTTGTGACTTTGTGTCTTTGTGTGTGTGTTTGTGACTTTGTGTGTTTGTGACTTTGTGTGTTTGTGACTTTGTGTGTTTGTGACTTTGTGTGTTTGTGACTTTGTGTGTTTGTGACTTTGTGTGTGTGTGCGTTTTTGTGTGTCTGTTTGCCTGAGTGGTGTTTAGTCTTTGACGACACAATGTGTGGTCTTTAACAGCTGAGTTCATCTCGTGGAATGGCTAAGTGTTTCAGACTTTGGAAAATGCCAATGTGGAGAATGCCAATAAGACTATAGAGATAGACAGTGTGATGGAATGAATGGATTATGAGCCGATCCTCTCAGTCTTTGATGACTTCATTGGGGGTGGGGGAGTCTGTTGTTGGTCAAGATAGCTGTGAATTTTCTTCATATACAAAACGATGAAAGTGAGTCATGTGATTCAAGGTGATATTTGTGATATTTGTTGGATGTGCAGACTGTGTGAACTTTCTCTTATCATTTAATATGAGTTTTAGATTTCTTTGTCATCGTCTGCATATGATGATCATTTGTTGTGTATTTGGTGACATTGTGTGTCGTCCGTAGGTGTGAGACCAGACAGGGTGCGTGGGGGTCGACAGAAGTATCCGAAGCGGACAGACTACGTTCCGACAGCACCAGCAGCATTTGTCCAGCGCTCGGCCAAACCAGCCACTTCTAGCGGCCAAATGAAGAAACTGAATGGCAATGGTAGACTTATTTCTCTGTCAGTTTTTGTGCTGTCACTGACCAGGTCCTACCATCTTCTGTCCAGCATGTGCCACCCACTGACCAGCACCTGCCACCCACTGACCAGTACCTGCCATAGATGTAGATGATACCAACACGCTTTAAAAGATTCTCTTGTTTTGTGTCTTGTCATTGTTTGATCTTTTACCATAATCACGGAAATGGTCTGCTATCTTTCACTCAGGTAAATCCAAGCAGCAGCAGCAGCAGCTTCTGCCTCTAGTCTACTCCTTACCTTCATTGTGATTCTTCTGCTCCACTCATTCCCCCTTCCCATCTTCGATGTAGACTAGAACTATGAACATATGATGCCACTTATGAGAAACTTAATTTCCAGTTGCTTTGAATTAGAGCTGAACCGATATCACTTTTTGCCGATTATGCCGATACGAATTATGCCGATTAGTTATTTGCCGCTACCGATTATTTAGCCGATTATTTCGTTGTGTTTCCCAAGATGTCCGGTTCTAAAAGATGACCTACTGCTACTGCCTATTGTTATGATACAGGCCAAACACTTGCTCCGTAGGACTGGCGTATACGAAGTCTTTAAAAAAGACAGTCGTAACTTTAGTCCAGCCTTGCCCCCAAAGACGGACTTTGTAGGCTAGACCTGCGGTAGTCAGAAAATAGCGTGCACGAACTGAATTTGAATATCGGACTAGTTGGTCTGACTCTGAAGACTAAGGTGGGTGGCATAATACTCTGATTGACGCGTTAAACCAACGACCTCATATATATATATATGTATTATAACTATATATATATTATAACTATATATATATATATATAACTAGACAGAGCTTCCTATTTTAAGCTGCCCAGGGACGTTGAAGGCTTGAAGCCACTTGAAAGAGCAAAAACAAGAGTCCATCGTACGAGGTCGTACTCTTACCATGAGCACAAGCGAGTTATACAAACGGTTATATTAAAAAATAGTGCTTCTAATGCTGTGATTGGTCAACCTTCTCAAATATGGCCGCTATGTTGAACATCCCCGAGGTCGTCTTTACGATTCCCAATGTTGTACAAGGATTATTATCAATATTCACATGCCTCAGTCATAAATGAACAAGAATACTTTTATACTTCAGCCTATTGGCTTAAAGTAACTGGCCACGTGACGCCAGCTGTATCTGGCTGAATAATCGTTGATGATGCAGAACATTAAACGTAAATAATGGCATTGGGTGGACTAGCGCTAGTCGGTTTTAAGAGAGCCTAGGCGTCTCTGTGTGTTGCTGTCGTCATTTTCCTCTTAAGGACTGAAAATAATATTACATATTTAAAAAAATAATTTTTAATATCGGCGCCGATATCCGATACCGACAATATCTCTATACTCGGCGCCCATTATGCATGCTGCCGATGTATCCGTACAGCTCTACTTTGAATGTGGATACAATATTGTAAACATGAAATTAATTCAGTGGTTTTTCTATTTATAGCTGAGAACTTAAGCAAGGTCAAAGTAGAACAAACAAAGGTTATTAAATCAGGTCAGGTCAGCCTTTTAAGTCATTTTATCACAGACAGTTAGAATAGGTTCTTGCTTTGCTTATTCATCAGTTGCAATAGAGGTCACTGTCTCTACTTTGCTTATTCATGAGTTAGAATTAAGGACACTCTCTTTGCTTTGCTTATTCATCAGTTAGAAGAGAGGACACTTTTTGCTTTGCTTATTCATGAGTTAGAATTGAGGCCACTCTCTTTGCTTTGCTTATTCATCAGTTAGAAGAGAGGACACTCTCTTTGCTTTGGTATTCATCAGTTAGAATTGAGGACACTGTCTTTGCTTTGCTTATTCATGAGTTAGAATTGAGGATACTCTCTTTGCTTTGTTTATACATGAGTTAGAATTGAGGACACTCTGCTTTGCTTATTCGTCAGTTATAATTGAGGACACTCTCTTTGCTTTGCTTATTCATGAGTTAGAATTGAGGACACTCTCTTTGCTTTGCTTATTCATGAGTTAGAATTGAGGACACTCTCTTTGCTTTGCTTATTCATGAGCTAGAATTGAGGACACTCTCTTTGCTTTGCTTATTCATCAGTTAGAAGGGAGGTCATTGTCCAGGTTGCTTTGCTTATTCACGAGTTAGAATTGAGGACACTCTCTTTGCTTTGCTTATTCATCAGTTAGAATTGAGGACACTCTCTTTGCTTTGCTTATTCATGAGTTAGAATTGAGGACACTCTTTGCTTTGCTTATTCATGAGTTAGAATTGAGGACACTCTCTTTGCTTTGCTTATTCATCAGTCAGAATTGAGGACACTGTCTTTGCTTTGCTTATTCATCAGTTAGAATTGAGGACAGTCTCTTTGCTTTGCTTATTCATCAGTTAGAAGGGAGGTCATTGTCCAGTTTGCTTATTCATCATTTGGTTATAGTTGTTCAAGAGAATCAAGGGAAGGAATGTAGTTCTGCTGATGAAATATCTTCATTTGGATTGCTGTTGTCTCTGATTATGGAGTTGAGGAGTGTACCTATATTTCTTTTGGTTTCAGATAATAAGCTTCTGTCTGCGTTGATGCGTATTGAACCGGAGGAGGTCTTTGCAACGCCTGATGAATCAATTAACAATGGTGAACTGAAATTGATGATCACCTTATCGGATCTGACCGACCGTGAACTCGTCGCAACAATCGGTTGGGCCAAACAGGTTCCCGGTAAGATATTGCCAGCGTAATGTGCGTAACTTCAGCTTCTTGCTATTTGTGAGACATAGCTATCCCCTGAAAACATTGTTTGTGTAAGAGTTATTTGCTTGCAATTGCTGTGCATTCATTTTGCATTTCATTCATTTCGAAAATTTATGTAGTGCCCCTTCAAGAAACCTACTCAGAGGTGCTCTCAGCCAGGTTGCTGCCAAACAAAGAATTTGTGGTATCTGTGACTCTTGTTTCTATATTTCTGTGATTTGTCCAAATTTGTCATTTCTTTCTGCCCTAAAGTGCTTGCTTTTGCATCAGTGTTTGGTCAATTTGTGATTCTCAGTATTGAATCTGGACAGCTGATGAGGATTTTGTTTGTGCTTATCTAGTGGTTTGGCTTGTAATTATTGTAATTGGTAATTTAACAATTTATTGAATGGCTTCAATAGGTGAGTGTTTCCAGACGAAGGAGTGAGTGAGAATTGGTGAATTTCTATGGAGTTCAAATGCTGACGATTGATTTAATCTCTGTTTTTCTCTTAGGTTTCGCTTCTCTTCCTCTTCCCGATCAGATGAAACTCCTTCATGGAACGTGGCTTGACATCATCTGCCTCAACATTGCTTTCCGTTCTGTGCCGTACACGGGTGTCATCAAGTACGCCAAAGACTTCCAGCTGTCGGAGGACCACTCAGAGATACTGTGCATGCCAAAGGAACTGGACCTCGTCACGCGAAAGATGATTGAGAAGATGACGCGGCTGAAGGTGGAGCGAGCCGAGTACTTGCTTCTAAAAGCAATGCTTCTCTTCAATCCAGGTCTGTTGGAATCTCTGCTTCTGTTGCTTCTTTTGATAATGCTCTACTCTCTCTCTCAACTGGATACTCTTGATCTCCCCTTTGTCATTATCTACCCTTGACTTTGATCAACTCTTGACCTTGATCAATCCCTTGACCAGTCTGCAAGGTTAATGGATTAATTAAGCATGTCATCAGTGTGGGAGAGTGTCTTTTGCCTTTTGTTGTTGTCTAAGTGTTTTTTTTAAAAATGAAACTTTCAACATGGTTCTATTGTTTCTATGATGGCGGAGGAAGTAAAGGTGTTACGAAGCATTTACAGGCTCTGCTTATCATCGACCTCATGGATATATCTTGTCATTGATTTTGACAGATGCGTGTCTCGACAGTTTGAGGAGTGTACAGGTCCAGCGAGATCGCGTCTATGATCAGCTCGTAGATTACGTCGGTGGAAATACGCCGAGTACGGTACGACGGGTGAGCGAACTGCTCCTCATGCTGCCATTCCTTGTCCAGAATAAGTTCATCTGTCGAGACTTTTGGCTGAAAGTTTTGCGCGAAAAGCAGGTGACGCTGCACAAGCTCTTACGAGAAATGCTCGAGTACGTCATCTAGCCCCAGATGGAGGGGCAGGAACTGTTTGAGGTGCCGTGGAGGAGGAGGATCCTCTGTTTCTTTGAAGAGACCATTAACAAGCTATGCACAAGCAAGGTTTTGGAAGAGAAGACTGTTCTATTATGGCAGCACGACAGCTAATGAAACGTCGTCAAACGTTGATTCACTTTGACGTTCTTTTTCAATTATTTGTATGTTTTGGAAATGTTGATGAGTTTCAATTTTCTGTACAGTTATTAGGTTTGTTTTCTGTTTTTTTTTCTGTCGTAATAATAGAGAAATGTGAGATGGTTACTGTTTCTTCTGTCCAGTACCAAGGTTTGCAATACTGAACTTGAAAGAAGATGTTTGCCTTTCATAGATTTGTGATTTATTAGCAATCATGAGAAATTCCTTTTTTCTGAGGATGAAATGTGTTTTACAAGTTACCCTATGTCGTCGTTGATAACGTCCTCGGCCTTTATGCAATTATTGCGAAAGCTTATTTATTGAGATTTGTATAGAAGGTTTGTTTGTTGTTTCCTGTTTTTCTACTGCGATGATTGTCTGTTGTGAGGCATTCTGTAATGTTATGATTCAGCAAATTTACATTTTAGAACATAGAAATTAGTGTTGTTTAGTTCTGGTGTGCAACTGCATGTCATAAGAAATTAGTGATTCAGAAGTGGTTTGCTAAAGTAGATTTTTAGATTTTAGACATGTGGTTTGTGGAAAGAAAGAGACAGACAGACAGAAAGATAGAGAGAGAACGAGAGAGAGAGAGAGGCAGAGCTTCGTTTGTATATAATTGAGTCATTTTAGGCAGATGCAGAATGCAGAGTAACTGAAGAGGAGCATTATGAAAGCTGACTTCTGTGACCCAAACAGATCATTGCAACTCGCTGCATCCCACATGATTGGCTTTCGTCTTGTTGTTGTGTCTACCTTCCGTCTGTCATATGGTTAATTGCCATCGGACATTGCCAATGCACTGGAGCATCAAATGATCGAGTTCTTGTTTGTGGAAACAACAGACTTCTTCCTTTGACATCATTTTCTCTCCTTGATAATAATCTTAGATGACCAATTTCTTGTGCTCACACAGCGCCATCCATGCCAGATGAATGATCTGAGGGATACAGGTGATGCCAAACCAGAGTTTCAGCTTCATTTCAATATCATACATTGTTTGAGGAAGTGAAGATGTCAGCTTCATCTTTGTTCTGCCAACCAATGCAGCAGAAGTGATGATGGCTCACCAATTATCTCTCTCCCCCCCTAGCTACAAATAAGGAGTGGGCATCCAAACTGCTGCTGTCACTGCTTGAACTGACCAACCACTGGTATTACTGGAAAGATCTGCTAGCTGTTCTTCCGTTAGGAGAGTGTTTGGCTGTGTTGTCAGTGAGACGAGTCTCCCTCCATAACGCATCGCTTGACTGACCTCCTCCTGTTTGTGCTGCAATTGATCCAACTCTCTGTGTAAAATCAAGCGCGATGTGTGTGGAAGTTCTTCTCTTTCTTCTGCATCCCATTACTCGTCTTCCTGCAACAGGTTAAGATTTGTTCATCTTAGTCACGAAAACTTTGACGAAATACATGGATTTAACGTAAAACAGTGTGACTTAACATTGATCTTTCTGTTGTGTTTTGCTGGTGCATCGTATTGCTAAGATTGTTTGTTCACTCAATTTTTTATGATGTTATTTTAAATTTTATGTGGGTATCTAGGAGACTTTGCTCGTAGTGATTCATCTTGCTGTTGTTTCCGTGTGTGGTGTAAATATTGTACAGAATTATTTTCAGAGAGTTAAAGTCCTGATCAGTTAATGATTTTGTTGTTTGGATGTTAGACATGTCTGATTTCAACCGGGTTTTTCATGTTGATTGCAACTGTTTTACTTGAAGCGACGACCAGCGATTGATTGATTGATTGATTGATTGATTGATTAATGCCTTCTGCTTCATTGTGATTATAGAAGTCGTTAGATATTGAAAATTTATTCACAATATTAAGTAATGAATTACTTTTTCTGGCGGAGTTTCTTGAGTGAGCTGTTAAATTTGACTGCAGTAGGACCTACAGGTAGTTGATCATCATTGTTCTCTGTGGCTGCTGCACTGTGTATACGCATGCATCTGCCATTCATTGGCCAAAGTTTTCTGCACAGACATATCACAGTTATGGGAATATTGGCAAGTGATGATTGGTTTGGAATGCACTTGTGTCTATTGAGGAACCAACGGAGGGGACTTCATCTAAATGGCAGAGCAACCGTCAGGTGGACCTGGCAAGGGTGAACTGGACCTTGCAAAGGTGAACCGGACCTGGCAAGAGTGAACGGGACCTGGCAAGGGTGAAATTGTAGCCTCTAATGGTGTATAAAATTGAACTGGTGAATAGTGGTGTATATTTGTAGTTCATGTTTGTTCTGCTGTTAGTTTCTAGACCAATAGAAACTGTTTGTGTGTTGATTTGTAATATCACGATGCTTTTGCATGAAGAGATGAAGAGTATAATACGAAGAGAGTGATACATTTATGCAGACCGTCCGTCATCTTATTTCTGTTTGTTGCTCTTAGAGTTTTTTCATTTCATCATTTAATATCGGAGTCTATCAATAATTTCCGCTACATGAATGCTGCTCAAAGAATCCCAATCACAACACAGTCAATGACAAAGACAAAAAAGAGGAGGAGGAAGAAGAGGAGGCAGTGGTTAGGTTTGTATTTGTAATGTGTATAAGTAAATAGATTAGTGATTTGTGTGAATTATATTGTCCATTGTGTGTTAGGTGTGGAAGTTTTTAATTGGAAAAATATTTGATGCATAAGGTCTCAGTGTGCCTCAACCTGACTTCAATGCGCCCGTGAATAAGCGGGTTCCAACGATTTCGCTTTTGTCAAGTTTTGTGGGCGCTGTAGAAATGTTAAGTAAAAAAGTATACTCTTTAATCAGATGTCTGCATACGCACGACAAGTACAAATAAAACAGGTACGAACAAAGCATCTATATACATAATCTGTCGAGAGTATAAAAATTTAGTAAAATGCCAGGATAGCAACTATGAGGGCCGGGCAGGAGGGAAAGTCAATGGGGGCTAAGGCGCTGATACAATAATCTGATAATAAAGCCACACCGGGTGAAATCATCAGTTGAGATTACGATTCTCATTATGCGGACGGGTTTTTCGGACAGATGCAAACAATTATGTTTTATCTAAAGACTTCGATCCATGAACGGTTAACTAGGATTGATTTCGAGATTTCTCACAATTAGAAATATTATTTATCACAATTAGAAATATTCGTCATCAAATAATTGCACATTGACTGAACTTGTCAGCCCCAAGAGCAAAAAACATTTAGGACCTACTTTTTGTGTCGGCGGAGGTCAGATATTATGCGCCAATACCCTAGTGACTCCCTAGTTAAGTCTATTGTGAAGTTGATTTTTGAACCCAGTTAAGTCAGGCCTAAGTTTCCCTCAGAGATTCTCTCTTCTTCAGTCTCAAAGCTAACTTCATCGAAAACTAGCTCGGACTGTTATTAATATTGACTACCGAAGCCTGGTAAATGTGTTTAACTGGATGGGTATACGTCCTATTACTCCTATAATGTAAGCCTATGGTGTCAATAGCATTCCCATCGTAGACCTGATCGCTACAATCCAAATTTCAACGGCGCCAACAAAAACAAGACCGCAAGAACCAGTTAAACTAATATTTACTTGTATTGTTTAAAAAAACCTGCTCTTTCAAAGTAATATTCTTGTATTTCTTATGCACCGCGAGCACCTATAATCGCTTCAGTTATAAACGGCATGCACCCTAATCGTTATCATAGCCACCTTCTGCCTCTGCCTACCTGTATGTCTGTCTGTCTGTCTGACCAACTTTGGATTTTGAACAACTAATCACTGTGACCGAACCTGCCTATCGCTTTTGTTTTGACTAAGTGCATGTTAATTAGCCCGTTTCCTGTCATCGCAATGTAGGCGCTGTAAAATCTCAAGACGTTCTAACGGCTCTGACGAATACTGAAATACAGAGTATATTTTTCATGCCCGAGGGTGCTGACTTTATCAATAATATATAAAAATACGCAAACAATATGCAAGAATTTTAGGGTTGTTAAATAACAAATGTTCCAGTTTTATTTTTAAAATATAGGGCTTGAGTATCACATCACTTTTAACTTTGCAAAACTTCAGAATTAGAATGTCTTCGTAAACTTACAAACCACCACTTGCCTAGGGAGTGACTCCTGTTATTTCCTGTGGTTGGATGCCCTGTATGGTTTTATCATAAATTAGGAGTTGGTGCTTTTTTCACTGAAATTTGCTTAAGATGAATATTTTATGCTAAGATGCGACGTAGAATTTCGCACCGGAATGTCTGAAGGGGCGACAGAAAGTTCGCCAGATGTCTATGTACGTCAGCTTCGCGAGATCTTTCTCGCCTGTGATTCGTCAGGATCTGGACTACTGAATCGTGATGACCTCGAAAGACTTTGCGGTCGACTAAACCTTGAATCAGACATATCCAAGCAAATCACGGAATCACTTTGTTTGGCCGCAGATGAGAGTCATCGTGTAAGTGCATTTGGTGAATGATTTATTGCTGAATAGCGTTATTGTCTGGAAAAAACCTTATGAACACTGGCCATAAAATAATCACAACAAATTCTAAAGCATCATAAGTAGGTAACTACTTATGTGCATGTTGCATAACCATGCAGTTGTCAGTTGTTAAGAATATATTGAATTGTTATTATTTGCTGAAGACATGACACTCTGAGCCATCTCCAACCAGAAACCTCTGATCACCAGTCCATGAGTGTCTTCCAATAACAAGAGCCTGAGGCCATCGCATAGATCTTCTTCTGTCACAGAAGGAGAGGGGGGGCAGGGAAAGCAAATGCCTAGTTTTTGTTCATGCATGTGAGGCCACCAGTGCCTCTGATGCGTTGGCCTTGGAAGTGCTGCCTTTTAAGTTGACAATCACAATAGGAGAGGATGTGAATCCATGCTGTCACTCAGAGCATCGTAAAAGCGTTTTCATCTGTTCTGTGCATATACAACAGACGGAGAAGATCGATCGATCTTCAGCTGATCAAGAGATCGAATGATCAGAATCTTTGACCTTTTGCTCTGCTACAAAATCTCTTGTTTTCTTCGTCATATGATTAATTTAATTCGATTGCTTATTTTGGTCTGTTTATGATTGAAATCATTAATCATTGCGGTGAGCATCATAAGCATCATCTCAGAGCAGAAGTTGTTTTTTGCTTTCTAGGTTAGTTTTGATCAATTCAAGGAGATATTCGTCAACATTCTAACGGAGACGGAACAAGAGACAGCAGATGATGAGAACCAGGCGAGATCAGGTGATGATCGCTTCTTTTCTCGTATTATCATCTCTCTTTCATCTCTCTTCCTGTTTCTCCTGCAGCAACGGCTCAGATGAGCAGACCATTGCATTGAAGGTCCACCCTGCACCATCTCAGACTCCAAAGCCACATTCAAGTCCAGAGACATCAGGAGATTCGAAAGCCTTATCAGAATCTAAATTCTTATCATTGTCCAAAGCCATATCAGACTCCAGAGCCATATAAAAGTTAAGTAAGTAAGTATACTCTTTAATCAGATGTCTGCAAACGCACGACAAGTACAAATAAAACAGGTACGAACAAAACATCTATATACATAATCTGTCGAGAGTATAAAAAATTAGTAAAATGCCAGGATAGCAACTATGAGGGCCGGGCAGGAGGGAAAGTCAATGGGGGCTAAGGCGCTGATACAATAATCTGATAATAAAGCCACACCAGGTGAAAGTATCAGCCCGGGGGTCAGACCTGTTGTGAGCACACGGTCGCAAGTGGTGCTCCACACTCTTAATAGGAGGAAGAAGATTTCTTAAAATGTGGTCAGGGTTAGAGAGGATAGAATTAAAAAGAGAGACATCGGTTCGATCGCAAAGTTCATCAAATGATAATTGTTCAGAGGGGAGCATCCCGTGTCGCACCAACCTCCGAACAACAGCATTGAGGCGAGCATGGTGGGTCGAATTAATGAAACCATACCATGCTGGAGACGCATACAGAAGGTGGGCTAGAGTAGTAGCCCGCAACATGGAGCATCATGGAGGACCACGCCACGAAGCCCATGGGCTCTAAGGACGCGCAAGGCGTAGAAAGACTGATTAGCCCTAGTACAGATTCGGTCAATATGTGCATCAGGGCGAAGCCTACATGTGAGTACAACCCCCAAAATGTTCATCTCCTCCACCCTATCGATTCCAAACATCAGAGGTGGGAAGGCATCGCCTCTGGCTTTAGGTCTACTTACAATCATCTCTTTAGATTTGGATGTGTTAAGTTTGAGATTACACTTGCGGCCCATACCTGCAAGTGGACTAGCTCAGAGTCGGTGGATGCGATAGCTGAGGCAGGGATCAGGACATTGCAATCATCTGCATACTTCAGCAGCTTATTGGCGCTGTTGAGAAGTTTGAGGTCAGAGATGGCAACAACAAAGTTGGGTCAGAGGCCGAGACCAGAACCCTGGATGATCCCTGCATTAATCAAACAGAGGAGAGAAACAACACCCATGAACTTTGTGCTATGAGAACGATTAGATAGTAGTGAGAGTATCCAAGTATAGATGAAATCAGGTATTGGGAACGAGGCAAGCTGTTCAAAAGGTATTCATGGCTCACCGCATCAAATGCACGGGAGAAGTCGAGTGAGAGGAGTCGGACATACGGTTCAGTAGTAAGCCTATCTTGGATTTGATGGAGAAGGGAGACCAGAGCAGCAGTAGTTGAACCATCAGTTGAAAGCCGTGTTGAAGGGCTCTTAAATGTCCCTTCACTCTATTCAAAGTGAATGAACCTTTGAGATGAAATGCTGTTCCTCGATTAATTTCTCTTCTCCAATTCAATGTGTTGTGCATGTGTTTGTTGATGACATATAATGAGAGATTGTGGAGCGATATAAAGACTGCTGCTGCTGCTGGTGCTAGTGTTGGGTGCTGTAGTGATGTCTGGGATTTAAATGGGGTGCAGTGGGGTGATGTTTGGGTGTCTTCTGGTCCTTCAGTGTCCTTGACTTATACAATGTCCTTGACATTATAGGTCAGATGGGGTTGGATGGTGTGGAGAACGTCATTGACCTGAGTGAGGAAGAGAGGCATCTTCTTGGCATCTGGAAGGAACTTGGAGTCGGTGCCAATGGAAGCCTCGGTCTGTCCGAACTCCATCGAGTCTGTCAGTTCTTGAATATGGGTCACATGACCAATAAGGTCAGGAGGTCAACATCTTTTCCTTATGTCATTTTGTTGTGGGTTATTTCTGATTGGAGCATCTGAATGACGCTCATGAGTGACTGCTCGCCACTCAGTTAAGAGTTGAAGTGCTTGCATTGTGTGTTAAACAGTGTGTGATCTGAGAAGAGTGCTCTCTCGTATGGATGAGTTGAGGTTTCTTTTCTCTCAATGGTATTTCTTTCATTGTTCAACTTCTGAAGTCACTGCATTACTCAGATTCTTACAACAATTGTAAGTTTAATCGTCCACTGAAAATCTGCAAAGCTCTTCTTATAAGCTGAGTGCTTGGCTTTTGAAAGTTGCTTTGCATGTGATCTGTGTTCAGGGATTTGTTTCAAAATGACAGAGTCCAGAGGGAAAATGACTTTACATTATGTGTGTCTAGATCTGTTTCACATAGTAATAAATCTTAATATATTTTCATTTAATTGCAAACTGACTAACCGCAGTTTGATTACAGACGCAGT
The DNA here is from genome assembly GCA_959347315.1 of Bimastos eiseni. NCBI lineage: Eukaryota > Metazoa > Annelida > Clitellata > Crassiclitellata > Lumbricidae > Bimastos > Bimastos eiseni. Next base: position 256,836 of record OY365818.1, read on the forward strand.
TTGGACGAATCAGATGACAAGCTATTATAGGAGTCGGATTTAACTGTCGGCAGCCATGCAAGGCACATTATGTCACTCATCCGATTTAACCAACGCTGCCTCCTAGCGAAAGAGGGACTAGTCAGCCTTGCGGGGGATATGGGCATCGAACTCGGCTCTCTGCTCTGCACCCCAATGTCTTCTCCATTACCAGAGCTACGGCCCCCACGTGGAATACATTATGCCGAGTTTTCTTCTTTTTTCTTTCTTTAGGATATTGAACAGTTATTTGCCAAACTCGACATTAATGGCGATGGGTTGGTGAGTTTTGGTGAACTGCTTCACGGTCTGTTTGAGATTGGTGAAATCGGTCGTTCAGAAGAGTTTCCTGCCTACCACCCAAGCGCGCATCCAGTCATCCATGAAGGACGCATGATGTCTCTTCCTTTGGAGAAGTCTTATGATCAACGCTTTCTTCCTGCTCAGTCCAGTCGCTCGCTTCATGCTCACGAAGGCATTCTTGCATTCCTTGATAAAGAAGGGTCAGGGTAGGCATTCATAAAATTCATTAGCAGAGAAGGCTCATGGTATGCAGTGACATCATTTTCTAGTGGAGTTCTAACATTCATTGAGTTGATTCTGTTTGTTTGAGCATTTTGGGAATTTCTCTTTCGTTCTTTTCTTTGCAATCATGGAATGACTCTTTCTCACCTAAATGTGTTTAACTAAATATCTGTTTTTGTTTTGATAATTTTCTGTAGATTTGCCGATTCTAAGACGATAGTTGAATTGTGGGAGTCTTTGGGTGTGAGAGAGGGTTATTTGATATTGAAGGTGAGACAGTTGCATTGCAATGAAATTATTTTGTTGACCATAGAGAAAGACTGACCACTGACCATTGCAGGGCATTTGAGAAGATGGTTCAATTGGTCAGAGGAGCAGGTGGTCAGTCTGTCGCTATGGTTCAACTCTATTCTAAACTAACTAAAAGAAGAGGAAGCTGGAAGGAAAGAGAGGGAGACAGAGAGAGAAGAGGGAAAGAGAGACAAGCAGATTGAGGAAGCAAAGGAAGAGAGGAGGGAGGCAGAAAAAGCGGTGCAGAGGGAGAAGAGTGTGGGGAGATGAAATTAGCTATGGTCATGATGATGGTGGTGGTGATGGTGGTGGTGGTGGTCATGATGATGATGATAGTGGTGGTGGCGGTCATGATGATGGTGGTGGTGGTGGTGATGATGGTGGTGGTGGTGGTGGTGATGATGGTGGTGATGGTGGTGGTGATGATGATGGTGGTGGTGGTGGTGATGATGATGGTGGTGGTGATGATGATGGTGGTGGTCATGATGATGGTGGTGGTCATGATGATGGTGGTGGTTGTGGTGGTCATGATGATGGTGGTGGTTGTGGTGGTGGTCATGATGAAGGTGGTGGTGGTCATTATGATGGTGGTGGTGGTGGTGGTCATGATGATGGTGGTGGTGGTGGTGGTTGTGGTGGTGGTGGTCATGATGATGGTGGAGGTGGTGGTGGTCATGATGATGGTGGAGGTGGTGGTGGTCATGATGATGGTGGTGGTGGTGGTGGTGGTGGTGGTCATGATGATGGTGGTGGTGGTTGTGGTGGTGGTGGTTGTGGTGGTGGTGGTCATGATGATGGTGGAGGTGGTGGTGGTCATGATGATGGTGGAGGTGGTGGTGGTCATGATGATGGTGGTGGTGGTGGTGGTGGTCATGATGATGGTGGTGGTGGTGGTGGTGATCATGATGATGGTGGTGGTGGTCATGATGATGGTGGTGGTGGTGGTGGTTGTGGTGGTGGTGGTCATGATGATGGTGTTGGTGGTGGTGGTCATGATGAAGGTGGTGGTGGTGGTGGTGGTGGTCATGACCACCACCATGGATGATAGATTAAGGATCCAAAACATCCCCTCCCATGTTCTTCTACAATCCTCTCTGCTCTCCTCATCTCTCTCCTCTCCTGCTTTCTTCTCCTCCACTCCTCTCCTCCAGTCCTCTCCTTCATTCTTCTCCACTTACATTCTCTTCATTTGTCGATTTCTTGTAGTTGTTGAGGTTTGATGTGAAGAGGTCGATAAGTCTTCTTGATATGTCTTTGGCTCTTTGCGATGAAATTCACTCCATTCAAGTCGATAATAACATCGTCTATGAAGCGGCTCTCGGCACGGTCGAACATGCACTCGCCTACTTGCAGTATGTACTCAATCAATCGATCAATCAAAGTGTTTTTATTGCAGCCAATTGGAGAACATGCATCTGTATAGATTGAACAAAATACCCTTTTGATATTGGCTGCTAATGGAGCCGCAAAAGGGACGCGAATCCCGCTAGATGGGGTCACCCATGTAGCAACCATATCTAACTAATAACACTCAGTTATCTTGTTTCTTAAATACAATACGTGGTGGTGGTATATGTAAGTGATTGCTAATGTACGTATGATGCCATGTGGTTAGACAGAACCCTTAACTGATGCCTCTGCTGAACTACTTGTGCACTCTGTCTTATTAAGTCATGTGATTGACATGTAAGAATTGATTTCTCTTCTCCTCTCTTCTTCCTATCTTCTGATGGATTGTTGGAAAGGGTTAAGGGTTTTACAATTGTTGAATTTTAGTTCATTCCAAGTCTGTTGTTCTTCCGTTGTTAATGCAAATCTTTGCATTTGTCTTTTTCAATTGTGACAGATGTTAAAGGCGTCTTTGCAGCTGATGAAGATGATGATAATTTAACTGGTTTCTGTTTAGTTCCGTTAATGAAGACTTGAAGCTGGAAAGAGATCGTCTTCTTTTCGATCTGTCTCTGCTGAAGAAAAGGAACGCGGCTATCGTTGAGGAGTTTGAAGAGACGCAGGAGACCATCGAACATCGGTTGGCATTCACCAGATGTCATCACTCTCTGTCTCCAGTTTCTCTCTTGAGACTCTTTTCATTTTTAGTTTCATTGTTACCTTAACTTCAGAAGTTATTTAATAGCAGAGAATTAATGACAGGTTTTCCATTTGTTTACATGAAATGATTCTTTTCCATTGAAATTTCAATATGAATATTGGAACTAACATTGCCTTATGAGAACCTGCCAGGCAAATGGAAATTAGAAGCAGTTGCAATATATTCTTCTTAATCGTGAGTAAGGAATGCACATAGGCTATCAAAAAACAATCACAAACTGATCAAATGTGGTGGGTAAGTGGGTCAGATATGGCTCAAAACATTGGGAATGGCCATTTTAAGCCTATTTCACATATTTTCTCATTACTCTTAGTTAATCTATGCATTATATTCTTCCTATCATGATTTACGCACTTGAGTTATCAGATAATAATCGCAAACTGATTGAATTCGAGGCAGTTGCAAGGCAATTGGGTTTTTAGAAGAGAAACACTTCTTAATGATGTCTCTGTGGTGAATTCATTTCCAGACTTGAGATAAAGACAAAGTATGAAAAAGTCTTAACTCAGTTGAAGCAGAAGTCGGATGACTGTGACCAATTACAACATATTCTCGGTGCAATGAAAGAAGAAGTCGCATCTGTCGTAGAAAGACTTCGCCTCTCTGACAAGGTTGGCTTGGTGTTGACATATGGCAACTGGCCATCTCGTGCAGTCAACCAGTCGCTCAATATCAGATGGAACTAACTGAGACAATACTCTTTCTCAGCAATGTTGCTACAAGGAATGTCATTGAGCTGTAATATATTAAGACGATGGTTATATTATTGGTGGTGGTGGTGGTTGTGATGGCGGTAATAGGGTGGTGGTGGACTGGTGGTGGTGTTGGCAAATATTTTTAAGTCAACTCTTCCTTTTGCCCACTAAAGCTGCAGCTACTTTTCCAGTTTGTTCTTCTTGTAGGCAAAGGATGCATTGGAGCTGGAGTTGTTTCACATGTCAGAGAAATGTTGCAGCCTGGAGAAGGAATTGGAGCAGAAGGAAGAGGATATTCACCATCAGAAGGTCTGGTCTGGCTTTAGGATTGGTATATAAACTGAG